>CM029548.1:12753875-12774584 GCA_017141385.1 Sogatella furcifera
GTCGGGATATAGTCGAGTCATTCTAGCTCAAAACAGGGGCCCTGGAACTAATTGCAACAAAGTTGTTTTGGTGGAAATGGTAGGCTGACACCCTCCTATTTATCGTGTAAAAATCCACCCTCCTCGTGTCGGAAAGTTGTTTTTTGACCGCCATATTGAAAATTTTGCTCATTTTCGGTTTTCTTGAAATAACGTTAAAATCGAAGCGTCGGAAGAAAAACTTTCTGAACCTTTTTAGTAAATAAAATTTGCAAGAAAATGGTGGTAGAATCATTTCTTGATCTTCACTAGAAACCGAGTTACGATTTTTTAAAAAATAGGTTAATTTTCAAGAAAAACTATAATCGAGTATTTTTAGTTTTTGCTCGCTCAGATCTTTTGACATATTCCTTTGAGTTGTTCAATTCAAAATCCCTCTGGGGATAATTTTGTCCTCTACAAATTGAAACCAAGTAGACCTTTCTCCCTTGTATAGTTTTTGAACTAGAGCAATTAAAAGATATCCTTGTATTTGAAAAAACCTATTTTGGGGGGAAATGGTCTCCAAAAAAATTATAACGTGCTTGTATTGATATTTTCTCTGGTAATAATGTCTTTCAGATCAACTTCTAGCAGATAAGCTATTCACCTGACCTGAATTTAGGGTTATGTTCAATATTAAGGACCCTTCAAGGATCATAATCCAAGGATACCTCTAACTATTGTAAAAGTCATCGGATCTGAACAAACCATATCTCATTCTTTTCAGCTCATCAAGGCGGTCTAAATTCATATATCATATGTCAAATTCGGTCAAAATTGTGGAAAATAACTTCTGAGAGAATATTGACTTTTCCATCATATACCAGAAAAATCCCTTTTTTTGCTTACAAATAAGTATATTTTCGAAGTCCTTCGTTAAAAAAATAATGAAAATACATAAAAAATGTAGCTAAATTCTTCCTCTTCAATCTCCTATGAATAAGTTTTATGGCATCACGCATTTGAAATAGTTGCATCAACTTAAATAAATGGTGAAATTCAAAACATCTATTTTTTAATGAATTGTCAATCAATCAATAGCCTCTAAATCAAGAATGGAGCAAGATTAAGTCACGTATTTGGGCTCAAATTGTAGAGAAAGATTAGTTCTACATGCTCAATTGTTTTGTTGACCTTTTGAAATACTTTGTTCAATTACAATATGATTGAAAAGTTAAATGAGTAGAATTATGGACCATTCTTTACCTTATAAGAACTAATATTTTTTCCTCCTATTAAACAGATAATTGTAGTAATATTATATGCAAATGAGAGATAAAATTGTGTTTAAAAATTGAAGACTATTTAAAATTCTTTATCATCAAGGACTTTGAAGATATACTCATTTGTAAGCAAGAAAAGACATTTTTTTGGTATATGATGGAAAAGTCAATATTCTCTCAGGAGTTATTTTCCACAATTTTGACCGAATTTGACATATGATATATGACTTTAGATCGCCTTGATGAGCTGAAAAGAATAAGATATGGTTTGTTCAGATCCGATGACTTTTACAATAGTTAGAGGTATCCTTGGATTATGATCCTTGAAGGGTCCTTAATATTGAACATAACCTAAATTCAGGTCGGTGTAATAGCTTATCTGCTATGAGTTGATCTGAAAGACGATTATTACCAGAGAAAATATCAATACAAGCACGTTATAATTTTTTTGGAGACCATTTCCCCCAAAATAGGTTTTCAAATACAAGGATATCTTTTAATTGCTCTAGTTCAAAAACTATACAAGGGAGAAAGGTCTACTTGGTTTCAATTTGTAGAGGACAAAATTATCCCCAGAGGGATTTTGAATCGAACAACTCAAAGGAATATGTCAAAAGATCTGAGCGAGCAAAAACTAAAAATACTCGATTATAGTTTTTTCTTGAAATTAACCTATTTTTGAAAAATCGTAACTCGGTTTCTAGTAAAGATCAAGAAATGATTCTACCACCATTTTCTTGCAAATTTTATTTACTAAAAAAAAGGTTCAGAAAGTTTTTTCGTCCGACGCTTCGTTTTAACGTTATTCCAAGAAAACCAAAAAATGAGCAAAATTTTCCAATATGGCGGTCAAAAAACAACTTTCCGACACGAGTTGAGAGTGGGATTTTTACGATAAATAGGGAGGGTGTCAGCTACCATTTCACCATAAAACAACTTTGTTGCAATTAGTTCCACCTCCAACCCTAGAATGACTCGACTAATAACTCAAAAAATGTCTATTATAATTATTATGATTATGTTATAAAACTCACTTATTTTTCTATTGATTTGCAATTGAATGCCAAATACTAATTTAATAGGCTGCTGTAGCCATTCTTATATATTTATTAGTGCGAGTAAAGCTAAAATACTCTTATTTTTCTCAGGCGGGTATAATTGAAGAAATGCTGGAAGACACAATGAGTTCGATGGAAGATCCCGAAGAGATGGAAGAAGAAGCCCAGGAGGAAGTTGATAAGGTAAGAACAAGAAGAAAATATATTCTTGCTACGTTTATTATAATATTAATCATACGAGTATTTCACTACGATTTGTTGATTTCATGGATATATTTTGTTAGTTTTCCCAAAATCTGTCAATATACAGGGTGTTTCAGGAGGAATGTGCAATACTTCTCAGGCTGATTCCTTACACCAAGTAGGCAAAAAAGTTCCATGGGATCAACCCCCAAAAATACTTCGTTACCGAGATGGAATGTAACAATGGCGGAAAATTGAGATTTTCCAAATAATTATATAAATTCTTCTAATTCTTTAGAGGCTTTAGTGAGGTTCTAAAACGATCAATTCTTATGTAAAATTAGCTGAGGAATTGAAATCGCAAAATTGACAAAACATAGCACAAGTGATAAGTTTGTGTTTAGTAGCGATTTTTGATCGCCATCTCTAAGATTTGGGTAAAATTTACACAATCGCCGCCATTCAACTTTTTCTTTAGAATCCGACTCTCTTCAACTTCCATTAATAAAAAATACAATTTTATGATTCCTTATCGAGTTATAACCCTTATTGTTAAAAAATGGCTTTTCCAGCATATTTTTCCAATTATTTCAATAACCATTAAAGTTACTAACTTGGAACTGGTTTCATTAAATTCCTCAGCTTTTTTTACATAAGAATTGATCATTTTAAAACCTCACTAAAGCCTCAAAAAATTGGAAAAATTTGTATATTTAAAAAATCTCAATTTTTCGCCATTGTTATCTCAGTAACAAAGCGTTTTTGGGGGTTCTCCCCATGGAACTTTTTTGTCTACTTGGTGTAAGGAATCAGCCGGAAAAGTATTGCACATTCCTCCTGAAACACCCTGTATTGAAGGTACCAAATGATTTGTATAATAGACTTATAACTGAACTGTAATTTTCTAAGCCCATAATTGTTTTCCTGTAATTTTTCGGCAAACTTAGCAGAAACGTAGAAGGTAATGCGCTTACATGATTTATAATCTTCTAATAATGTAATCAAGATAACTAGAATAGTGAGTAACTTAGTGCCTCAACTAGAGTACAATTATTGACCGAACGTAAGTGAGGTCTAAGATTCAAGTCGACGATTTTGCATTTTGTTTGTATGTATGTTTATATGTATGTATGTTCCGCATTTACGACTGAACGCGGCAATACATTCTAATGAAATTTGACAAGGATGTTCCTCTTGAAACCGCGCGTCGATGTAAATGTAAGGTTTTTTGACAATTTTCATATTAAGGACGAAAAAAGGAAAAAAGGATTGAACTATTCTCTGATATAGGTATACTCCATAAATGATTTGATAGTTGCAAGTTTGATTTTGAATGTATTACTGTATTTCATACGATTATGTGTTATATTATTATGATAAAAGTGAGTTGATGGAACAATTGATGAAAATATATATTATAATATTGTAGGATGGTTATATCAGTTGATCAATCATTACATATGGATTGATAATAACATGTGTAATAAACAACTTATGAATAGTAAATAAATAACAAGTTAGTTTTTAGAATAAACTCGATGTGAAAGGTTGAAATAAATATAAAGTTGTAACATAAAATGTTATGTTATTTATAGTGAGAAATAGAAATCTCCTATAATATTAATAAGCGGAATATTAATAATATCCCAATATTATAATATTGGGAAGCGGTTTGTCCCAGTGGTAGAGAGCGTCTAATCGGTGAGATTAGATAAGCGACGTGCCTCTACCACCACTGTAGTAACGGTGACCGGTTCCTCCGAATTCAATTCATGAGCCTCAAAAAACGCTTCCCGGTGGTTCGGAACCCACCTAAAGCAGTAGGTCCATTCATCTCTCATCATCATCCTTCCCATTACCCGCGCACAGGCCCAAGAGCCCATGTGGGCACGTGGGAAATATATATATTTTCTTCATTATTTGCAAACAATGGAACAATATTGCTATTCTTCGTTAAGTCTGCTGTACACGGGGTAAGTAGTGTCGGCAAGTGTAGTGTCTACTGTTTGATGTTGTATGGTGTGTCATTATCTAAATTTTCCCATTTACTAGTGTGTCTTTCTGTTCTCTAATTACTTGTTTCATTTTCGTCGGATAGGTGCTTTGGGAGTTGACAGCGGGAGCCCTGGGTCAGGCACCCGCCGCCGTCACGGACAACCTTCCAGCCGGCACGTCGCGGGATGCAGCGGCCGCTTCTATTGACGTTGAAGACGAACAGGAGCTGGAAGAAATGCAGAGTCGCTTGCAAGCGCTGCGCAGCTAGTGCTGATGGGTTCGTCACCTTCAAAATCTGTGATTTATACTACTAGTTTACAAGACTTTTGTGTACCAATAAGTTTAAAAATTGAAAGTGTTGTCTTTGTATGGGCAACCAAGTTTCGACTTTGCCCAACAAACCAGCCTTCAGGTATTGTTATTGGTGTTCAACATTCAATACAACATATTGGGCAACCGTATTTAAACCACGCCTAACAAACCAGTCTTCTGGTATTCTTATTGATGTTTAACATTGACGTGAAATAAAAGTAAAAATTAAATTGGAAAATTAAATGTACTATCCATAAGTGCTGAAAGTACGATTTCTTAACCAGCTTTGCTCACAACAAAGTAAATCACTAAATACAGTCCGCGCTCGCTGAGAATGGCTTCCTCAGTCATTTCAGCCCATAACTTTCTCATTGCAAGAGTTAAAGTATCCATTTGATGGGTGGAAATTGCTTGAAATGAGCACTAAAATTTCTATGTGACAATGAATTCCTGCTTTTTGGGGCTATCAGGAGGGTCGCTGGCCAAGATTCACAGCGTGTGCAGACTATATTCTTCATGGCCCTAATATTGTAATTTGCGCCAAAGAAGGTTCTGGTGCCGTATTTTTATATTATAGAAGGCTACTATAGAGTAAACTTCATTGGATTGGTTATTTTGTTTCTAGTGAAGGTCACAGTTATATTAACAGCATAATCACTTGCATAATTTTTTCTGTGTTCGCATAAGCGTCAGATGGATGAATCACAGAGTTGCGTGCTGCTCAGCTATTGTGAAATTGCTATTGCTATTGTAATGAGCTATTGTCTGAAATTGGAAATTCCTTTCACGCATGCCCTGAAAAATGTTTCTTATTCAGCTAAATTAATGCTTAATGAACAGTCTAGATCATATAACACCAAATGAAGTGACAGCAAACAACTCTGCTACCGCAATATGATCGTCATTGTGTACTATTATAATGATTCATCCAGGTTTATTGTTTTAAAAATTTACACTGACATTTTAGATATGCCAATTGAGGAATTTTATGCAGTCTCTACTACTCACTCTTCCCTTTTCGCCAATCATTTTTAAACTCTTACTTTTATTGTACTATTCATTTATTGATATTCTTGTCCTCTGCAAGATATGTTATTTCAAATGAAAAGACAAGATGTTGTTAAACCGTTCTATAAAATTATAGAACTTTGCTCAAAAACAGATATTTATTTTAATAGTATAATAAATTAAAAAGTTTGACAGCTATGATCTATCTAAAAAATTTCTAGAGCAACACAGGAGAGGTTGGAAAGCCGTGTTTGATTTTCTAATAATGAATTTTGGAGATTATCTATATTTAACTTTTTCTTCATATCCTCAATCCTCATCCCTCTTCCTTTTTCTGGCCGAGGAAGAAGGACCAGACGTCAAAGATGAAAAGGGTTAGGCAGTCTGGTCAAGTCCAGACGTAGATGTAGTGAGGTCCAGTCCAGAGGAATAATCGTCGAGGGAGTTGGCAGTGGAACTGTGGGAGGGGAGGGTCCGGTGCCTGATACACGCCCTCCCATGCCAAGTGAGGAGAGCTCTGCCAAGTACTTCCCTATTATGTCAATTACGAAATTGTCAATTTCATTCAGCCGGTAATCCACCCATCCAGTTGGACCAGTTTTTTCTGTTGCCCACTTTTTCTGTAAAATTACATATTTTCTAAAATGATTCTCCGTTTTTAATACGGTACTCAATTTGTAATATGTTTTTTCATCCAAATATGGTATACTTATTATTGCTAACTATAAATATACTTTGGTACTACATTATTTCAATGTTTGAGAAATGATTTTCACTTGCAATTAATGCACAGTAAGTAGGCTACTTCACACATTAGTAGTAGTATTCATACATTCATAGTAGTATTCATACATTCATAGTAGTATTCATACATTCATAGTAGTATCCTACACACATTTTAGTCGTCTATGATTTTTATTTCTATTTATCAATTCTGTAGCGGCCAATGCCTCACTCAGAAAAATATCTCACACAGAAAAATTTCAAGACAACCATGCAAAGCTATAATATTTGCTAGTTAGTATCAAACATTTTTCTTATTCTTTTTTTTTAATAATTATAAATTGTTAGATTGTTACCACCATTGTCTTCTTTCTCATATCCTACCAGAATACATCTCTTGAATAAGTCCAGTCTTTGCCTGGAGCAACTAGCACCAGGCTCCAACTTAGCTCGTGAATCTCCTTCCAGCATTTGATTCTATCAAATTTTGTTCATTTGTCAGAAAACGCTCCAAAGAGCGTGTCTTTGTGCTCCCTAATCTTTTGGAGCACAAGGACTTTATTTGAGTTGGCGAAATTCCTTGCCATTTTTTCAATACAGTGGACTATTTCAAAATAGTAGACTATTGAACTCCTGATAACCAAAAAAATCTCACAAGTTACATGGGAACATGCATTTTTCAAAAATATTTTATTCGCATCTGTTTCAGTGCCACGTCGAGCTTATTGATGATCTGAAACAGTTTCGTCTAGTGGCACTGAGGTGTGGAGTCACTTATGAAATTGTAGAATTCTAAACTTCATTTTCTTTGTGAAACAAGACTTGTTGCTTTGTGAAATGGGGCCCTGATTTTGTTTTCCTATTTCTGTCCTTTCGAATTACTTTTTCTAAATTGTACTATGTACATTTTACAGTATAATGTGAAACACGAAGCCTTCTATCATATTGTCGACTGACATTTCCGATAGCATTGCATGTAAGCATTGAAGGAATAAAAGCATTCTTATTCTTATTCCCATCAACTTTAACAGAAATTGAATTACAATAGAATACAATTGAAATACAATTCAATAAATACTACTTGGCAACAATAATGAAAAAAATGTTATTTGACTTGAAAACTTATAAGAAGTATAGTTCATTTGATCACTCTCTGTATGAAAGTAAATAACAAACAATAACATTTTTTATCAAACAAATATGAGAACGACATCTCTTTCCTACTCTGGGGTTATGGATGATTTCGCTTGTCCATTTCAAATGCTGTAATGGTGGTAGCTGCTGATGAATGATCCTGTAAGAAAAAGAATGACTTGGTACGGTTAAACCAAAATCTCTTGGCATCATCCAGAATCAGCTGACCCAGGTGAGGGGCATCGTGACCGTTAACCCTTGAACACTGGCGCGGTTTTTTCTGACACTACTACTGGCGCGGGGGTCTGCTAGACCCCCATCATTTTTTTTTTTAACTAAATATTAAAAAACTTTTTTGTCAAACTAAGTTGGTTATCTTATTCCTAGGAGTGTTTTGAATGGTTTCACTATAAATGAAGTGTATAAATATGAGATATATTATCAATATTTATTGCATATCTTTGAAACTCTTACAATTTTGAGATGAAAATGTAGTGTTTTTTAGTAAAATTAAAAAAAAAATCAAAATGATATGATAATATTTATCTAACTGTCGATCCTTACTGAGAAACAATGAAAATCACTAGAAAAAATACTATTCCTTGTATTTTGATGATAGATTGCTTATTTTATTTACTTGAATTTACCTTTATTCCAACTATGTAGAGTGATTCAAAATACACATTGATCAGCATATTACTACAAATTCAAAATTTTAGTAAATTTTTATTGTATATTAGACGAAAATAATTGACTTACATGTTATGTTTCTGCATGAAAAGGCTTATTCTGACTAATTCTGGGAGATGAGGCACTCCTTGCAAACGTTTTTCATGTGATTGACACACATTGGCTGACAGCATTTTGAACATGAAGAACTTGTTTTTATGTCTCTACTTCTCGGACAGATAACACATCTTAATTTCTTTCCTTTCACATTTGCTCTGTTGATGTTCCCTTCTTCCATTGGTACTTGGCTAATCTTTTTGGCAGAGTCTTGAAGATGTTTTGGAATGCAAGCTATGGTGGATCGCTTAGCTGCCTGTGGTCTTACCATAGCTAATCCAATTTCTTTCAAAAATAATCGTCTTGGTTGATTGATGTCAGCATTGTTGCACATGAATACCACTTGAGAATTAATTCCAGCAATGTCTAGAAGCCTGTAGAATAGAACTAGAGGCCATCGTCTGCATCTTCTCGAGGTAGAATACGTGCCACACTTCTCATCTACTACATCAACTCCTGACTTCGTGCTGTTGTAATAGGTTACTATTTCTGGTTTTTGTTGCTCTTCAGGGTCAATGTTGTCGTCGTAGTGTATACTGGAGATGAGCACAACACTCCTGTTTCTTTTGGGAGCATAAGATACAATTGTCACTGAATCTTGAAATCCAAATATGCTGCTGAGCGGCTCTCGTTGTTTTCTAGTCATCTAGAGTGGTAGTTCTCCTTTGTCTTTTCGTATTGTTCCTACATAGGTCGTTTTTTTGCCAACAACTGATACACTAAATGATAGCTAGAAAACCAATTATCAGCTGTCACATTCCTCCCTTTTCCCTCAATAGACTTGACCAAACGCAGTACAACATCATGGGGCTTATTTGATACAGCAAATGGGCTATTTTCTGGTTGCATTCCAAGATAAACCTCCATTGTTTTCACATAGAACATTTTTGTATCTGTGAGAGTGAATATTTTCAAGCCATATTTCGCTGGCTTGCTCTTCATGTATTGTCTAAATGAGCACTTGCCCCTGAATGGGACAAGTTGCTCATCAATTGTAGTGGAACAACCAAGCGTGAAGTTCTCCTCACAGTTTCGAACAAAAATTTCAAACACCTCCCTAAAGGCAGCAAATTTATCAACATTGCGTTGTTCATTCCTTGAATTGATGTTGTCAAAGCGTATACATTGCAATAAGAAATTGAATCTTTCAAAGCTCATTGTTCCATAAAATGTTTCCATCCCAAAACCATCCTGACTGAATAAGTCTTTCAAATTTTGATGACCTGCATGGAAAGATTCTGCTAGGATGAGCAGTCCAAGAAGAGCAGTGATCTCAGTGTTGTCTGTGGTACAGCAAGCTCTTTCCCTCTTGTAGTTATCAGCTCTTGTGTTGATGAAAATATTAGTATTTATTGTTATTATATCAATAATTTCATCACTAATAAAAAGTTTGAAACACTCAAGAGGCGTTTTCACTACTTTTGCATTGTTTATAGGCCCTGGCAGGGTTCTCACAAGATTTACACTTCTTGTACGAACATTACAAGGCTCACAGTTTTTTTTCCAACGAACAAGTTTGTCTTTACTAAGCATTACTGGTATATTTCTATTCCTGGAACTGACTTCAGTATCTTCTTGTCCCCCAAGCCCTTCAACAACTGCTTCTATCACTGCACTTACTGAATTTGGTACAAAAACATCACTGGCTGTAGAAACTGTTTGTTCTTCTTGAATGATATTCAATTCATCCACTATATCTTCATTCACATCTTCAATTTCCATTTCATACCCAATATCTGGAGGTTCATCTGGCACATAAGTAGGATCAGCATCAGAGTCATCGAAAGAAGTATTAGTATCATGGTCAGAAGCACTGATATGGTCCTCTTCTGATTCTGGCTCAATGAGAATGTCTTCATCATCACTCACATCTTCAAACAGATATCGCTTGATTCTGGCTTCATTCAACTCTTGTAAATTCATTTTGAAAACTTCAAAACACAATATAAAATATGAAATAAATAGCACTTCCACTTTCAATGATAATTAATTATGAATAAAATAACTCACAAAAAATTAACACATTTACTGGCGCGGGGGTCTAGCGTCACCCCAGACACTTTTAACAGCCTACCGAACAAACAGCAGAGTGTGCAAACTGGCGAAAACTGGTTTGACGGGTTGCTAATGAACCAACTTGAAGCTACTGAGAGACACAGCAGTGCAGCCAACTCAAGTCAGTCACCAACACAAAATTTACCACTGTGGGGGTCTGGAAACACCCCGCGCCAGTGCTTAAGGGTTAACCGTTCTTAACCTTTTCACCGCGTAAATCGACTATATCATCTGCGTCATTACTGCGTAATTACTTCCAATGTAAATCTTCAAAAATTGCATTATCAGAGGTGTATTTCCAATCTTTTTTTCTACTATCTATGCTTCAATTCACCTTAGATAAGGGGTTTCCTATATCGATGGCTTAGTGCACAAATGTGGTATGTGACAAATGTATAGTTTCTCAGTAGAGAGCTTCAAAGTTTATCGAAGTTTTTATCTGTAATAGAAATTTAACTACATGTCCAATGATAATACTACATTTACCAGATGGAAGAAATACTTTTTCTTGTTCATAACAAGCAAGAATTAACTTGAAATTTATATTACTTACTGGAAAATGTGGCATTTTTCTAGCCCTTTCCGCACTTACCACATCTGTTCTTTACCAAATATCACTTACCACACCATCTTCCATAAATTGTACTTTTGTTATTCAAACTGTATTCGGTTTTGTAGACATTTTATTGTCAAATATAATAATTTTATCTTCCTATAAAAGGATATTATTCAATAAATAGGTAGTCAATTTTATATTTAACAACACTGTATTTTTATTCAATGAAATATAAAAAGTTTGTTCAATACTGTGAAATATTTAGTCTTCATCATCTTCATATTCTGAGTAGGCCTCAGGCCTACTAACACAAGAGATTTCGTCATAGAATGCCCTATAATTGGATGGAATTATTTGTTGTTTGAGCATCGAGTCCAAATCAGATTTTTTTTCTTTTGTAACTGGCAGTCTGTTTGGATATTTTGGAGCCAATTCGATGGAATCCCAAGTCTTCTGCCGGCTCTTATTGCGCTTCTGGTGAATGTTGATACACATGAAAGGCTCATTCAAGCCATACTTATATTTGACAACGTATGGGTCACTTTTTTCAACTCTAATCCACTTTATTTTTAACCAATTCACCTTCTCCTTGTCTGTGTTCACATTTGAATTGAGCAGCATTTCGCTTGAAAGTTTTGACAAGTCGAAAATTTCTGAATGTACCACTGTTTTCACATTGTATGATTTTTTTCGTGCAGTTGATATTAAAAGTGCCCATTCACGAGTAGTGAATATTTTCTTGTGCTTCCGTGCTCGTTCTATAGCTGCATGCATAGAATCAGCTTCCAAGTAAGAGTGGCCAGACTCCATGTATTTCAAATCGAAAGTGGATAGATTGTCGAATTTGTTGACGGCGAACAGAATGGCAGCAACTATATTCTTATTCCTGTTTTGCCCCCACAAGTGTCAGAGAATGACGTGACATGTGTGACTGATGATGGCAAATTCTTCAAATAATCCAACAAACAAGTCCCGATTTCACAGCTCCCTTTCTTACCATTACACTCATCCCAGACATAGCAATGCCCATCACTCTTGTGAGCATCAAATATGGTAAAGTTGTGTACATTCAGTTTCCGTTTATAATACAACTGACTATCACTGGCGTATGGAACACATAGCAATGCTTGTAGGTCGAACGTAATGGCACGGAATGTCGATCCATCGGCGATACATTTTTCTTTGTCTTCTTTCTTCATTTCCATTGATTCGCGTTCCGCGCTTTATGGTCATCCCACTGTTCTTGAATTGCAGTCTTATCTGTACAGTTTTGGTAAATATTACACTGTGTGCATTGATCTTTCTTTGGAATGTAAAACGATAGAGGGGGTCAAACGAGTTGAAAACTTTTCTGTATACATACTCCAATGATGGCTGGATATGGTTGTCAATACAATAATCATTTTTATACAATCCATACAATTTTGAAATGTTCAAATCTGGAGATAAGTACAACTTTCTTGAATCTTTGGGAATAATGTGACTCAACTCTTGGAAATGAATTGATGTGATTTTTAATATGATTGATATTTTCTGATGAAGTGGCATTAGTAGGCTTGGAATCAATTCTTTGGTCATAGCCAGTATACAGACCAGATGCGCTTACTTTCTTCATTAAGGGAGTCAGAAGGGCCTATACCACCAATGTTAAATTGGTCAATTTCAATGTACCTTTTTGAGACTTCCACTTGAGATAAACTCACAAACTTTTTTTTAAATGAAAGAACGCATTATTATCTTCAATCTGATGGAAGGAATTTACTTTAAAACAATTTCTCTTCTAAATACAATTTTTTTAGGAAAATGTCTTTTTTTTCTAATTTTTTTTAATGTATTTAATGTAAATATCTCAGTCAATTTTAAAAATATGATAAATCGCCTCCATCACTTTCTAGAGTAATGCCTATTGTACATGTCTGCAAAATTTCAAAGCTCTATCCCCAACAGGAGTCTCAAAAAGGAACATTTATATAGAAAATATTGTTTTTTCAGGAATCGCATGCAAAGTTCAAGTTGCAAAATTTTTCAAATACCTTTCTTTAGAAGAGGCCAGGTCCATATTCTGGGTTATCTGCGTCCACTTCAGTATCTTCCAATCTCTTACTCGCCTGCCTTTTCCTCTGCCTTGCCAATTTTTCAAACTCTGACACTGCCATTTCAGCTTTTCACTGTTCATTGTCACCTTTCATCATTGCATTTTTTGTGTGAACACCAACATCCATCCCTAACTGCTTTAAAACCCTACATCTTACTATGTTCCCATCGTTGAAACATCCTACTGCATCATAGACTCCAAAACTAATGTTTTGTATGTTACAAATACTGATTTAGGAATCCTTGACCACACAACACTGTTGACACTTTCATTTGGATTCTGTGTGCGTCCATGGGTACATTTCTGAAGAATGTGATGATGAGAGGTCTCTTATTATTGGCTTTATTGCATTCATCACTGTTTTAGGGACATTATGCTTATGAGTATATTCGTAGCCTTCAATTGCTTGTGATTTTGATAACCACACCAGCTATCTGGACCAACAGGGCATAGGCCATGCTGAGGGTCATTATCTTGTGAGCATAAGTGGAAATACATTGCCCAGACACCTTTTCTCATATTCTCTACACTTTCAATGTTTCTTCTTATTGCAAGTCCATAATAAAGTTGAATTTTATCAATAAGAGCATCAGTTAAACGATTCTTCCTGAAATTGTCCTACCATCTTCAAGTTTTTTATTTTTCATTGACACTTTGAATCTTCTCAGTCTTGAACCCATCCTTTTCTGCACGTGACCAATGCATTCTAGCTTAGTTATAGCTGTATTTGAGCCATAAATGTTCATTTCACTTACTGTCTTGTAAGCCTTGGAGTCTCCATCACCCAAATAGTACAGGTAACGAACATTATATTTTTCACTTGATCTTTGATAAATTGCAGTAACACCAGCTGTTTCCATTCCTCCACTTGAACCACTGTAATTTGCACAACATCCCAGTTGATGATTATTTTTATCCTTACACCTACAATGTTTACTCAAGACCTCAACATCTAAAACTTTCCGGTATCTACACTAGTCATACTCACAAATCCATTTTTTGAAGTATGGCCTCTTTTTTGCCATGACCCATCAAATGCTGTTTTCAAATCACGGCTGGTATCATTGTGTTCAATAGCCTCCTCTACAGCCATTCTCATGCTCTCTTCAGTTACATTCTGAACTACTGGGCTAATTGCATCCGTGTACTTCATGAATTTCTGTGGTGGATTGGGAAGATTCATCATTCCACAAAATACTTGGGCAGAAGACTGACCACAACCTATTGCTCTCATGCCATAAACCAACCGTAAGTTACATTCAAAAAAAGATCCCTTCTTATTCACACTTTTCTCTTCATCATTGTATTTATCCCCACCATTGTTATTATTATCATCATTATCATTATTTTCAACATTGTCATTAGATAGAATCATTGAAGAAAAAAAAGAACAGTTGTAGTCACACACTTCACAGGAGAAACTTATTTCAGATGCAAGTCCATATCGTCTTTTAACATTTAGAATGAGCCCACCTTGATGACACTGTTTGCAGCACACCTTGTTTCTGAGTACATCATTAAGAATATTTAAATCTACTATCTCATTACCAAACTCCGTGTGTCAATTTCTGAATAATTATCTTCTAAATTTGAAAGTTTCTTAGCAGAAGAACTTATAGGCTGTGTGTCTGGAGATGTGTTATTACCTGCTGGAGATGTGTGAATATTTCTAGATGAACCTTCAGCTTCAGCATCACATTTAACTTTTGAAAAGTTCTTTGATCTATTAGTCTTTTTCCACACATTGTTAGTTCGAGGCATTATTGCAACTGTCTATCAGATTAATTTTCAATATGATAGGCTACAAGCAAATTATAAACAAAAGCACTCACATTCAAATGAGCAAGTCACTTTTACTAAAAATACCATACCAAAACTGTCCATAGGAATTAAGATTATGATTAAAAACAGAATAAAAACAAAAGTAAATAATAATTATTGATAAATATTAATGTTTAGCAACCAATGTCAACAACCAAACAAAGCCACGAAGCCTATATGAAACAACCAAAACACAACCTAGCTATCAATCACAGACTTGTCATCAATAATTCACAAATACTTCATTATCACATTTTGATGAGGAATTTTTAATACCGTACTTGGATCAGATCATAAATATATAAATCATGATTCAACCCAAATAAAAACTATGAGAAATATACTGTTGAAATATAAAAGCACTGTTGTCAACAACTAAACGCGCACGCGACTCGAACACTCGATCATGTGGGAATGAAACAGAAACGGAAGTCAGCTGTGCAAGCCTACTTAGAAATATTTTTTTCGCATGTTTCTTTCATTCAAAACTATGATTGTGATATATCATTTTAAACAGAAAATAATGACGAATCTATTAAAAATAAAAAATAAAAATGTGTTTTTATTTTTTTTTTGCCTTCCGACTCCCTTAAAACAGTCAGTGACCCTATGAGAAATTGAAAATGTTGCACAAAAGAATTTTAAGCACACACGTTTACGCTCAGCAGAATCCATACATTTAAGATGATAGAGTCTTGATGTAGATTTATTTTTTGGGAAGCAGTTAAAGCACGTTTGACAGGAACATTTTGTATCAAGCTTGAAAGATAGATCTTCTGCTGCTTATCGTCAGCTAAATTCCAATATTCCTGACATAGTATCCTTCGATGATCCTCATTGAAGTTATTGTTGCAATCGTACCTACATTTACTACAATCAACTGGTTTTGGTTCTTTTGTAGGGACAACTTTCCCTGAACGGTTCACATATGATTTCCCTTCCAATCTAAGTTTTTTAACAATGGTCTTCTTCCATGCATTCTTGTCTCCTTTTTTTCCGCCTTCTTCCTCTTTTCTGAAAAAAAAACAGCAATTAAGTAACTACAAGCTTGGCATGTATGCATAACTAATAGTATGCAGATGTATAACAGGGTATATAGAGCCAAGTCAAGACACACGAAAAACTGAATAATAATCATGAAATTCATTTATTCATTCAAATGCAATTGAGTTTCTAGCTCATGAGCGGGACCCTGGTTTAATACTTCATTAAATCTAAGCCCCGCTGGTTTAATGTGACCCCCATTAGAGACGTTAGATATAAGTTAGGTATAACTTAAATCAAAGCCCCACTGGTTTAATGTGACCTCCATTAGAGACGTTAGATATAAGTTAGGTATAACTTATACGTTAGATACGGTATATTAAGTATAAGTTGAACAAAATGTTCCCCCATTCATCAAATGAAGCAGGTTCTCAATTAACCAGAATCTTAGTCTCATCAAGAAAGTTTTAGTTTGTAGTTCTTGAATTGTTTTAATTTGAAACACCGATTTCAATTTCTGAAAAGAGTTCAAGTTGATGGTAAATATATCTATCAAAATTTGTAGAGGCCTACCTAATGGTTCAATTGGAGGTTCAGAGTTTTCATCACTTTTACTGCTGGTGTTTAAGCTGACTGGAATTAGCTCTTCCTCCTGAACTTTGTCCAAATTGTGGGGTTCAATTTCATTATCATCACCAATGGCATTTATCTGAAATAGAATTGACAAATTATTTATTATAATTTATTGTGATCAGAATTATCAAATGAATGAAGATTATCAATACAAAATGGTATAAGTTTCAACAATTTAATTTTCTTGTTATAGTCTTGAAAAAATCAATAGTATTGAAAGAGAGAAGCAAATTTTTGTCAAGGATAGTCTACTTGTAGGCTAGCTATATTTTTCTTCAGTAGTAGATCACACCCACTGATCAGTTGTTGTTCATTGAAATAATTCTCAATGATATTCAAATGCCTTCACTTCTTTTCAAACTTGGAATGATTGGCGTTTGGCTGACCATAATCAAATGGAATTCATCAAAATCTTTAGTCATAAGTTACCGTATCGAAAATAATTATTAAACTTCTTATGAGATGAACAAATGCTATAAAGGTAGGCCTACAGAGTTGAGTATAACCCATGTTCATGAATTACATTATAAAAATGCAACTTCAACTATATGGAACTCACTTTAAATGATCACGAAAATTTTTAAAAATATAATTATAACGTTCATCTTTTACACTTGCAGGCATAGTGTATAGTGTGATTCATTCTTTCAACTCATTTCAAATTGGTTCTGCATGGCTCTGCCATAGATATGAAGCCTGCTTCATAGTTTCAGATTAGATAGATGAAAATAATCATATCAATAAAGTGGAAAGACTATAGTTAATTAGCATACCCATTCATCCAGATCTTTGCATCCTGTGAACACTCAATAAAATCAGGACTTGACGAAGCATCATTCATCAGTGCAGTAATATTATTATCCGAGTAAATCTCATCATCATTGTCCTGGTCATCAGCACCTGGCACCCAGTTCTTGTCACGGTCAGAATCATCAGATAATGAGCCCACATCTGACTCAGAAGTCTGGAATAGAAGGAATATAATGATATGAACCCAATCTTTAAATAATAACTATAGACTAGGTTAGTTTTACAATGGTGCTATTTAAAATGTACTGTAACCAGCAAGTTTACATATTTGTTTACATATTATGTTTTGAACATTTTTTTATAATTTTAGCTTGCAATCAGCCCAATTTCTCAGTATTAGTGTCAAAAACTAAAAATTAAAAAAAAGTAATTTCTTGTTTTAATTTTTTCTAATGTTGAAAATTGACTTTTCCAAATATATTGCATGCATAAATAATATATTCCATACAGAAATGATGAATCCCATGCATAAAATAATATATAACAAATTTTATTTCTCTCACCAATATTAATATTATGGTGGATGTCATGAGTTGGTAATGATGAACAGGTTGATCATTCTCAGTAATTTTTCACTCACTGATTCAGTTTATATAATAAATTGATCTATATAACTTTAAACTTGAACCTATTATCTAGCCTATACATTGTGAAGAAATGTCAACACTTTTTCCTAATCTAGTTATACTTGAGCATATGTATCAATCTATCAGCAAATCTATCTTAGGCTATCTAAATCTATGATTATTTTTTTGTTCTTGTTCTTATCGCCCACATCTAACATTCACACACTCTCTTATACCCCTTTGTTGAGTGATACCTCAAAGCAAGGTATCACACACAGTGGAGGCTGGTCTGGACAACTTTTACAATAGTAAGTTGTCTGTTTCCTTTTACAAGAGCCTTTCCCCTTTTTGTGCATGCTGAAGGCAATACACTACAGACTGCACAGTTCGGCTTCTGAGATTTGTCCTCAAACTGTTCAATAAAATGAATTTTTCCTGAAAGTCTTGCCTCTGTCAGTGTGTCACCTGATTTCCTTCCACAACGTACAGAAATGTTTGGTCCCTCCCAATCTACTATAAGTCCCTTGATGACATTTTCCCTGTAGGGCTTATGGGTAAGACGTTTCACATTTGGTTGTAGATTGTAGGAAATACAGCCATTCACCAGTGCAGCTTCAATTATGAAGTGCCAAATAGTGTGATACCACTTCATAGACTTATGGCTGTATCTATAGGTTGAACAAAACTTGTCGAACAAATCTACTCCCCCCATATACTTATTGTAGAGCACTTGTATGCTGGGCTTGTTAACAGTCCTTCGTACTCCCTTTGTTCTCAGTTCTACCTCCCTTGTGCTTGTTTCCCCTACCGTTGACAGCATATTTCCAGTGTCCTGCCATGTACAAGCAATGATTTTTTTATTGCTATGCCAAATCGAAGGTAAGTCACCTTTCTTTTTCTTCAAATTTTTCATAGGGCCTGGAAGGTCTTTTCGGTTTGCCCTCACTGTCCCACATGCACCTAACCCTAACCCTTCAAGGCCACTGAAAAGCCCCACGCTGCTATAAAAATTGTCCATGAACACAATTCTCCCACTATTCACATAATCTTGTATCAGATTCTTCACCACCCTGGCTCCTAACCCTTCTTCTATATTCCCATCCTCTTTCCCATTGTATACAGTGAATTTCAATAAATAACCTGTTTCAGAGTCACATAGTGACCAAACTTTTATTCCCCATTTTGTTGAGGGTTTGCTAGGAAGGTACTGTTTAAAGGACAGTCTTCCCTTGAATTTAGTCATGGACTCACCAACTGGTAAGAACCCCCCTGGTGAGTAATTTTCTGAATAAGTATCTGAAACTATTTCAATCAATGGTCTAATTTTGAACAATGGATCATAGCCTGGCTGTCCCTTTTTTACCTGGTTTCTATTATCATTGAAATGGTGGAAGCTTTTGATAAGCTATTGATCTCTGGAGAAAATATTTTGGAAGCCCGGAGTCTTTGTAAGCCAAATACTATCTTGGAAATATTCCTCTTCTTCTGGCTTATGCACCAGACCCATGCCTATCTGAGCAGCTACAAATGCTTTGATGTGATTTCCTGACACCTCTTCCAATTTATGTAATTGGGACCTTTTAGGGATATCTTAAATTAGCCTACATCAACACATTGTAGTACATACTCATTGGTTTGATATGCTACATGTTCAAAGAGTTGTTCTGGGAAAATTTTTTTAATGTTTCTACTTCAGAAAATTTTTCAAAAAGAATTTTTCTGTCTTCACGAAAGTTGTAATTGTATTTCTTCCTTCTATTTAACATTTACTTCTGTCCAGGAAATAGTGGGCCTAACAGGGGGCCTAGACCTAGCACTTGTGGATGGCTGTGTAATTTCGTAAGTGTCTTCATCTGATGAACTTATTTCAAATTCTGAACCAGATTGATAGATGAGGAGGTGGTGTGCAAAAGCTCACATGTCCAGCCAAATGGAATTATGAGTAGGAGTGAAAAACACAAATAACAGTAATCCCACACATTCTACTCCATACAAAAATATGCTAATTAGTATAATTAGGTTTAGGAATCAATTTACTTAGTACATGTAAATCTGAACCAAACAGTTAATTGAATAAAAAACATTTAAAATTGGTCATGTGAGTTTATGTCTCGACTGGTTGGACTTGTGAGCTTATGAATGACCAAAGATGAGGACATGACTATGTGTGGTTATAACAGAAGCATTAATAGTCTTGTTTCCAATAAAAATTAGTATCATTTAATCATAACATTGGAAATTGAAAATATTAGTTATTGTAAACTAGCACATCAAACATGAATACCTTAATATTATTGTGCTTTCAGAATAATGAGAATCAACTCTACTTGAACATTAAATATTGAGAATAAGTATAATTTAATCATAACATTAGATTAACTGAAAAACACAGTACCCTTCATAATGTTTTTATTAATAAAACACATTAGAAAGACATAAATTTCTTGTTAAACCCAATCCGTGCTGCCAAGAATTAATAATTCTGAAATTATTCAAATACATGAAATAAAAACATCATACATGGTGTTGTATGATGATTTTTTATATGAAATTTTATATATGAATAGTACTGTCTGCTTCTAGGCAATCACAGAAAATGTTTTCATCATCATTATTTTTGGCATTTAATGTGGGACACTCCTCACTGCAAACAATATTTTTGTACCACTGCAAACACTCATTTTTCTTTCTTCCACTCTTTTTCAAATAATGCTGTGAGTAGCCTATCCGTTGATCCTTTTTCTTG
>CM029548.1:12775084-12822608 GCA_017141385.1 Sogatella furcifera
ATTTTTGGTTCCAGAATGATCAATTATTCAACTATTCTATGTTTTAATCTCCAGATAACAGCTAAAAGATGGCTCTCTCTGCATCTTTATTCCTTATTTTCTCAACTTTGCTTCAAGTGACAAGAATTTCAGGCAGGGCTGCCGAATCATTATACACCATTGGAGTCGGTATTGCAGACATAACTGGCCCGCCTGTGGAAGTAGCTTTTGTGAGTACAGAAAGCAGATTTCAACATTGCTTCAATAATTTATTACTAGAATTAGATTCTTTATAATTCAATAAATTTAAACTGTTTAAAAAAACCAACAAGCCAGAGGTGCCCATCCCCCCCATGGCTGATGGCGTAAAATCCCCCCCAAAATCCATTGCTTGTCCAATAGTCCCACAAAAAATCCCGATAGAACCACTGCATGTTTCGATTATCAAGCTGAAGTTTTTATAAGTTTTCATTTTATTCATTCAAAGTTGAATTAAACTTCCATAAAATAAATAAGTGCCAAACTGCCAATTTTGGTAGTGTGGTAGTGCGAACTGCCAAAGCATAATTACTTATTACAATAATTCATCATTCACTTCAGATTCAGAACAGCGTAGCTATATCTACAATTTCATACTTATTGCCACACGTCATAGATATTGATAAAAATAGCTATCAATGATGGTGGACTGAAGAAGGATTTCTCCCGCCAGGGAAATTTTTTTTCAGAAAAAGTACTCAAACTATATTTTCAAGAGTCTCAAGCCTTATTATTAGTTTCATTATTTGTTACTGTTTTTAATAGTGTATTTATTTCTCAATTATTAAGTATGCTGTATAATACGTGATTTTGAATAATTGTAAGTTTAAATACGCATTTTGAGCAAATAAAATTCATTTGAATCCAATTCTTCAACCAGGTAGGTGAACAAACAGCTAATTGCAGTCCTATCGACAAAGACAATAATTTTGTTCAAGAGGGTTTTAAATAGGTTCAACTTATAATATTATTAAACACATACATTACAATCAATAGATTATATTACACAGTTTGTTATGTGGTCATTTATTGATATTAGTTTGCTAGATTGCAGGTTGCCAAATTCTAAGAAACAAAATATAAAACAATTTTCTCGAAATTTTTGTGGTGCGGGCCCCTAGGCACGCGCCTAGTTGGCCAACCCTTGAATCCGGTACTGAATATAATTATTACGTATCAGTATTTCTCTGACAAAGCTTAATTGAACGAAAAAATAAATACCGGATTGTGAAATTTATATGAATCGATAATCAATAGAATTATTAAATTATCACGATGTAATTATGATAATATATATTCGTTGGTAAAGAAAATAATATTTATCAACATACCATGTTAATACTGTAATATGAATTATGAATATCATGAGTCAAAATCTCGTGAAATAAATTAAAATCATTAAAACTTGGAGTAAAGTTTTCCATTTTGAGAAAATAAAGGGGGTTTCATTTGAAAATTAATTATTCGGGTTATTATAATAATTATTATTATCACATTAATAATAATTATAATTAACAGACAAAAACTGTTTTAAGAATATTGTTATTTTGTCATCTTTAAATCCTGATTTTTTAGGTTTTAGTGCGTTTTAGACAAAAAAGTTACAGAACATTTTTCTTCAAAATTGAATCCTCTACAATATTTAATCATTCAAAATATCAGTCAAAAATAAGATATCCGTTTTCTATCCCTTTAAAGTGGGAACATTGAGTTTTTCAGCTTATTTTGCTCATTATCTCAATAACCATCAAAGTTACGAACTTGTAAATGGTTCCATTTGATTTCTCAGCGGATTTTACATGAGAATCACTATATATACTTTTCAATATAACATTCAATTTCAAATAAGAAAGCTTAAATATCCTGATTTTTAATAAGTTGGAAAACTTGTCAAGTTGAAGGCCTTTTTATTTATTTCCATTTCCAGATTTGTCACTATTTTCTTTTAGACGTGCGTCCCCTGGGATCTTGTGCCCAGGCAGCAGGCACTGTATTCTATTCAACTCATGCAAAGCAGAAATAGTCTACCGCTTGTTACTAAGCGGTACGGTACTGAGGAATAATGTTTTCATTTTACCTTTCCTCGCCCGACGAAGTTTTCGGTTGAAGTTTCTGTCGTTCTTCAGCTTATTTTTCCCACATAAGGTTTTGAAGAGTCCTTATAATAAAAGGACTCTTCAAAACTAGTTATATTGTAACTAAGATTATTTTATATTTCACTGGAACATTGTTTTTCACCTTATAGCCTACAAGAGTTTTCTCTCATGGTTCTCTAGCCACATTGTTATCCCTATGTACCGTATTCAACAAAGAGCTCTGCACATTTTTTTACCTTCAGAAGTTGAAATCTGTGTATAATTAAATTTTAAGTTTTAAGTGTGGACATAACCTTGAATATTTTAACCAAAATTGGGAAGAAGAGACGTTTTGGACTTTGTCTGTGTTTCAATCCTACTGTATTTCAATCTTGTTAATAAATACAATAAATAAGCTCAATAAATAAAATACAATAATTTGTATTTAAAACATTTTTCCAACTTTTAAGACATAAAAATTTAGTACGTCTACATTAAAGTTGAAAGAAAAAGTATAAAACACTACAAACTCCGAAAATTACAACACTAAAGTACTAAAATCTTCAAAACCACGTAGGCCTTGTACCACGTACACCGAACATAACCGCTCAATTCCACACTGGAACAACGACTGAATATGAGCATTGTGTAAAATTAAAGAACCAACTATTTTTACGTCAAGTCGTCAACTTAAAACTATATTCTTTACACTAAGAAGGAATAATTACAGATTATAGGAACCGATTAAAATCGATTTTGTTTGTTTAGGTATGAATTCTATTGAAAGTTTTGCGTGCATTCTGAGATATGATCTGGCAAATATTTCTGAAGCATGGCGCCGTTTAGCTTGGCAGTCGTAATTATTTGTAAACAGAAAGAATCGTTAGACATTTTTATCCCATAATAAGAATTACTTAATGGTTCTAGGCCTATAGGCCTAGAACTATCATATCTTATTCAGTTATTCTATTATACAGGTATTCTATAGATATAGTTAGATTATTCAAATGTAGAACACGTTTATATTTAAGTGAAACATCAAAAATCACTCCATTTTACTGTAGCCTAATTAAATAAATTTACCGATTCCCTCCCAAAATTTTCAATCTTATAATCAATTTTCAATAATATAATAATATGTATGTGCAAGTTGCGCCATCGATCCCCCCGTGGGCGGCCCTGAAACAAGCAATATTTGATACAAAAAAGGTCCTCCAGACGGCTCTTGGAGTGAATTTTCCGACAATATAAACTTTTATTATAGGTCTACATATTACTCAATTTTATTCATTGAAGAATTCAATAAAGGCCTTGACTTATGTAGGTATATATTAATACAAAAAATTTGTTACATTTTTATATTGATTATTGAACTATATTGTTTAACGTTAGAAGTAACCACACCAACTTGTTGAAGAAACGTAATCCACTACTCAAATGATTATTCAAACAAAATTAATTTCATGCTAGGCTGCTTGGTTTCATCAATGAACTTGTTTTTGAAAAATGGAGTAAGCTATAGTTGGAATACACGCCGTTATAATGTGATGTGTATCTTGTGATGTGTCACGGCGTATCTTCTCAGCTTCCGCGAACAAAAGAAGCTTCAATTATTAAATGCTTAATTATACTGCTTCTAATAGCTTCGCTGATGATGAATTTATCGAAATATTGCAGATGGGCTACGCCAGAATGGACCAGCGGGGAAATGGTCTTCATCTTCGTCAGTTTTCAAGAGCATTCATTCTGGATGATGGCCATGAACGCTTTGTATTTGTGACAGCAGATTGCGGCATGATGGGTACTGGAGTGAGAGAAGCTGTAAGTCATTCATTATTACTCTCCCTCCCACTTCCTCATATCGCTTGGGAAATTTTGTACTGAATATTCAAACAGCTCTTCGTCTTGAAAGAATCGGGCTCACAATCTTGAATCAGATTCCTCCCTTCATTTTTTTCACTCAAGATATTTCCAAAGTAATTTTTCCAAAATATTTTCATGTTAAAAAAAGATTAATAAAATAATCCTGGTCTAAATTGAAAATGGTCAATGCATATGATCCTACTGCCTTCCATTTTCAGCTCCTCTTGAAATGAAGAGTTTTCAAGATAATCTTGAATCAGATTTTCCCCCTCATTTTCATCACCCAAGGTTTTTTTAAAGTAGTGTTCCCAAAATCATATCATGTTTTTTAGTAAATAAAATAACTTTTTTTTTTTTTTTCTAATGAATGTCATTGAAACTTGTCTTAGAGACAAACCATCAATTTTCAGTTCACTTTTCTTAACTATAACACGATTAAAAACTTCAGTTCATCCAACGACGACTAAAGCAGTTCTGAGAGCAGCACTGAAACTGTATGCACTCACTATCACCAGTAGGTTTTAAACTAATTCAAAAGGCTTCGTTCTCTTAAGCCTCCTGATAATATCTTGATTTTGGAGTAGTAGGCCTGCCTCGGGGTTGACATGATGATGGAGTCTGGACTCATGGCGCATAGCAAATCGTCTTATCTCACTAGACACAAACGGTATACGTAGATCTCTGTGCAAATCACTGTTTCTAATGTACCAAGGAGCGTTGACCATATTCCTCAATACTTTATTTTGAAATTTCTGTATCAAATTGACATTACTCTTACAGGCACAACCCCAGAGCTGAATCCCATACACCCAAATTGGTTTTAATATCTGGTTGTATAGAATTATCTTGTTCTCTAGAGATAAGCTGGATTGACGACCAATCAACCAATACATTTGTCCATATTTAATATCAAGCTGTTTCCTTTTTATTTTTATATGTTCCTTCCACTTCAATTTGACATCTAATGTCATTCCTAGATATTTAGCAGTATTTTCACATGGAATTCTATGGCCATTCAGGCTGATATCAATTGTTTCTATTACTTTTTTGTTGGTGAAATTTATTATTGATGATTTCGATTCATTTAGCTTTATCTTCCATTTCTTAGTCCATTGGCATAGTCGATCTGCAGCTACTTGGAGAGTGGTGGATGTTTCTTGTATAGTGGCGCCTGTAGTCAGAAGCGCAGTGTCGTTGGCAAATGTTGCAACAGTGATGCCATCACAATGTGGAATATCGCATGTGTACAAAAGGTACAAAATTGGCCCCATTACACTATCTTGAGGTACTCCTGCCCCAATATCTTTCAAGTTTGAGTAGTCATCATTCTGCTTTACTCTGAATGTTCTATTTGTTATGTAAGATGAAATCAGTTCTACATATTTTTTTGGCAAAAGTGAATCAAGTTTTTTTATCAGTCCTTCATGCCAAACTTTATCAAAGGCTTGGGCTACATCAAGGAAAATAGCAGAGCAAATTTTCTTCTCCTCCAAACACTTCTCTATAATATTGGTTATTCTGTGAATCTGTTCGATTGTAGAGTGCTTCCTCCTGAATCCAAACTGATGTGATGGTATGAGCTCTCTCTCCTCAATTATTGGAAGTAATCGTTTGAGAAAGAGTTTTTCAAACAACTTTCAAATGACAGGTAGTAATGATATTGGCCTATAGGATTTGAGTTCATGTGGTGGTTTTCCTGGTTTTTGTAACATTATTATTTCAGCGACTTTCCATGAATCAGGGACATGCTTTAATCTAAATGCTGCATTGAATAAATAAGTGAGCAGAGTTATTGCTTTTCTTGGCAATTTCTTCATAATATTCCCTGTAATTAGATCGAAACCAGGTGCTTTCCTTGTACTTAGATTGGTAAGGATTTCTTTTGATACTTCATTTACACTGACAGGCTGTATATCAGAAATATCTGTATTTTCCCTGGTCTCAATAACTTCGTTTGTAATTACATTGGGCTGAAAAGTTCTAGCTAAATATTCTGCAAATTCTTCCACTTTTTCACTGTCTTTACGAGCCCATGATCCATCTGTCTTTCTCAGTGGTGGGATATGGGATGTTGACATTTTCAATTTTTTCGTGGTCTTCCAAAGTGCAAAGTCTGTCTCCTCATCTGCTGTCAAGTTTTGAAGATAGGTGTTGAAAGTTTCTTCTTTCCAGATTTTGATCTCCCTTCTCAATTGTTGAGTTTTATTGTTGAGAATTCTTTTATCTTCTGGATCACGTGAATGCTGCCATCTTCTTCTTGCTCTTCTTTTTTCAATTACTAGATCTTTTATTTCTCTTGGATAGTTGATTCCTGCTGTCTGATATGTACGTTCTTTTGTATTTTGCCAGGCTGCTTTTTGTATTAGCTTGAAAAACTTTTCTGCTTCTTCTTCTAACTGCTGTTTGCTTCTTAATTGAACATTTAGGTCAATTTCATCATCTAAAAACAACTGAAAGCTTCGCCAATCTGTAGTTTTATTGACAAGTGTGGGCTTAGCTTGTCTTTTTATTATTCTCTCGCTGAGCGTGAGAATTACAGCAGAATGATCTGAACTTAAGTCGAAATTTTCCGCAATATGAGTAAAATTGGTAGATATTCTCTTTGATATGAAAAAATCTAGGAGGTCAGGGATTTTATTTGTGTCTGTTGGCCAATAAGTCGGACTCATTGAAGAATGAAAAATGCATCCTAATTCATTGATAGCATCTCTTAATTCTCTTCCTTTTGTGGATGACAATCGGGAACCCCAGTCAATATGCTTAGCATTAAAATCTCCACCTGAAATGAATCTATCACCCAAGTGCTCTAATATCATTTTATATTGATTCTTTTTCAAATTGTATCTAGGAGGACAATAGATTGCTCCAACTCTAAGATTTTGTGCGAGTGTTTCAATTCCTATTACTGTGACCTGTGCTTCTGGCAATTGTAGATTGCATTCTTCATAATGATTTATGTTGTCTTTAACTATTATTGCACTGCCCCCATGAGCTTTATTGTCCAGGTGTATTGTTTGATATATTCTATAGCCTTTTATTTTCAAACATGAATGAGTTGTTGAGTGAGTCTCTGACACTAAGCATACGTCAACTTTATTTGTTTCTAAAAATATTTCTAATTCAAGTTTTCTATTTATAATTCCGTTAGCATTCCAAGTTACTATTCTAAGTTCCCTCTGATTCATTTCCTTATTTGAGATTTGTTTGACAAAATACTTCTAGATTCTAAAGTTTCTAACCTTTCAGAGAAATTATCCAACTTCTTCATTATCTCGTGCAACATAAATGTAATATTTGACTCATTCATACTATTTGGCTTGAGTGTTTTCATCTGTTCGTTATTACTACTTGTTTTGGTTACTTGTGCATATGATACATTGTTCACTACTTCACTACTTGTGTTGACTCTAGTTGGAACACTTTTTGTTCTATCTTTATACAAATTATCCCTTCTTTTTTGAAGTTCTTTAGCTACTAAACTGCCATGATAGTTTGCGGGGTGAGCTTCACCACAGTTGTAGCACTTAGGTGGAGTACTCTTTTCCTTACTACAATCTTTGGTTAGGTGTTTTCCGGCACACTTGACGCACACAGCTTCATGTTGACAAAAATTAAAAGTATGAAAAAATTGCTGACATTTCCGACATTGGGGGATGATTTTGTTACTTTGGAGAGCCTCTATTTTTACTTTCATGTAGCATATGTGCTGAATATTATATATTTTTTTAATGTCCTCTGTGTTCTCAAACGTAAGCATGAAGAGTGGAAGGCGAATTATGTTATCTTTACCATCGACTTTATTTTTCTTTATTTTATTAACTACATCAATAATTTTGAACCCCTTATCCAAGAGATCAGTTTTGACTTCTTCTGGATCACAAGAAGGATGAAGATCTCTAGCCATGACTCTTATTGGCCTAGATTGCTTATTTTCATAAGTGTGCCAATCTAGCTTATTAGTATTCATTATTTTGGTGACTTCTCTGTATTCCTGATCAGTTTCTACATTTATTTTCAGCTGTTTGTTGTTCATTATTGATGCTCTATATTTCAAATTGGCCTGTAGCATGATTTCCTTCACTTTATTGTAATCATCTACATTACTCAGAATGATAGGTGGTGGTTTAAGATTCTTGATTATTTGCTTATTTGATGATTGGTTATCTCCTACCTTGTTTGACGATTTGCCTGTAGTTTCTGTCGGAGATGGCACTGTTGGGGATTGGCTTGCCTTTCTCTTGTTAGGTCTTTTATTCTTCTTGAGGATCCATTCAGTTTCCTCCCTCAGCTCGTCTTCTTCTGTTTCGTATCCTCCTGTTGCTGATGCTGTTGCTGCTGGCTCGGTGGACACAATACCGCGGTTTTTCTCAACATTTGTTTTTTCTGTCGTTGCTTTAGTTTCTAAAGCAAGAAGTCGTTCCTGTAATAGTTCTAATTAATTTTTTAATTCGGCATTATTTTTAACTGCATTTTCAAATTTTGTTGCTAAGCACTTCCATGCTTTTGCTAGGAATTTTTCTGTCTCTGATTTAAGTAGTTCAGTCTTTACTTCATACGTCACGATCTCTCCGTTTTCCTCTATCGGTATTTTTAACGATTTTTCACTATCTGCCATACTGCACTTTTTCAATAAATGGATAATGTTTGCTCAGCACTTCCCGAAATGGAGTTTAGCCTGCACTGGCATTGTTGTTGAAACACGCGCGTACACGCACACACACTCACGAGCACTATTGGCACAGCCTATTTTAACTGACTCAACTGTTCTACAATCTAATTTTGAAGATAATTTCATGAGCTCTAAAAAACACAACCGTTCACCTCGGCTACTGAAAGCTGACTGAATAAAATAACTAAAATAAAATATTGGATGAAATTCAGAAAAAAAGATCAATGTCTATATCATTCACTGCCCTTCAATTTTCAGTTCCTCTTGAAATAAAATTGTTTTCATGATGATTTTTAATAAGGTTTTTACTTTCATTTTTTCACTCAAGATCTTTTTGAAACTAGTGTTTCCAAAATATTTTCAAAGTACCCAATCGAATATTATATGAAATATTGGTGCAAATTTAGAAAAAATAAAATAGGCTAGTTGAGCCTATTGCTTATTATAGGCTGCCAAATGCTTATTGAGCGAAGCTAGTCATTAGAGCAAAGCTAGTCTTTAGAGCGAAGCTTCTAATGAGCGAGCTTCGCTCTAATGGATTAGGAAAGTCACTATTTGAAATCCTACTCCTCGACAACCGCTCGACCGATTTCATTCAAACTTGGCACGGTGATAGTAGACATGGATGACCAGGTTATAGGCTTTAGAGCTTTTTAAAATTTGCATATTAAGGACGAAAAAAAAGGATTGCTCACACATTAATTACTATACACATCATTTGATACTATATTCATGTTCTCTGCACTGCAGGCTTGCAACTTAACATCAGTTTTGAGAAACGTTCCTGGTCAGAAATGTCTATTATGCTCTTGAAATCATGTTGGTATCACTGACAACCCTGATGGCGCAGTGGTTAGCAACACTATTTATTTCTCTTCTTACCTAGGGCTCTATTTGCTGTGTGCAAGTGGGTGGAAAGGATATTTTTGGCAATCGAGGCGCTATTGGTGGATCATTTCGGCGAAAAATTGATCGAATTAACATTGGAGGAGATAGGGCTAAACCTAAAATAATGTCCTGGAGAATTTGTTGTGTTCTGGATTGTAAAAATAAAACACGCAATGGAAATTTCAAGTTCTACACTTTTCCAGTTGCCATACATAAGTTTCATCAATAAAAAGAATGGTTCACTGCATTGAATAAATATTGATAGGTGAAGCTAACCTAATTGTTTTGTTTACGTGCAAAAGAATTTATCGATCAAGTAGGATCATGGAGTGCTCCATTCTAACCTGTACATGAGGTAATGTACATGAATAGTTTTTATGTTAGTTAATCTAATAAGCTGTTACTTTCTTTCTTTCTTTCTTCTTCTCAGCCTTTTCCCACTCAGGTGGGGTCGGCATTTTGAGTCTGTCTCTTCCAGGAGTCTCGGTCCTGTGCTTTGTCCGGTGTTAGTCCCTTCTCCGCAAGATCCTGTTCAACACAATTCTTCCATTTCTTCCTAGGTCTTCCTCTCTTTCTAGTGCCTTCAACAATCAAGCGGTCAATCCTTTTTCCCACATAGTCGTCCTCTCTTCTTTCCACATGTCCATACCATTGCAGTCTCTTTTCTTGTACTTTCCTTGATATTTCTGTAACCTTCATTTTGTTCCTTATTATTTCATTTCGGATTCTATCTCTTCTTGTTAAGCCACAACTCCACCTTAGCATCTTCATTTCAGTGACCTCCAGTCTGTGTTCATGGGCTTTTTTAACTGCCCATGTCCCTGCTCCATACATCAATGCAGGCCGCACAACCGTTTTATAGATTTTTCCCTTCAGTTTTTCATTTATTTTTCTATCACACAGTATTCCAGTCATTTTCCTCCAATTTATCCAGGCTGTATTCACTTGATGTGCTATTTCATTGTCCAGTTCTCCATCCTTACAAATAGTTGAGCCCAGGTACTTGAATTTTTCCACTTGATTCAGAGCTGTTCCCTCAAGCTGTATAACACGCCCATCCTCATGTCCAAAGTTCAGCTGGACTGTCTTTGTTTTATTTATTCTAAGACCCTTTTCCTCCAATGCTTTTCTCCAACGCTCCAGATCTCCTTGGATTCCCTCAATGCTTTCCCCACACAGCACCACATTGTTGGCAAAGAGCATACACCATGGGGCACCTCCTCTCACACCCTCAGTCATCACATCCATAACAATGTCAAAAATGTAAGGGCTTAGGGCTGAGCCCTGGTGCAAGCCAACTCTCACTGGAATTTGCGTGGTTTGTCCAAGACTGGTTCTAATGGTAGTTGTAGCATCATGGTACATATCTTGGATAACTCGTACATATTTTTCAGAAAGTCCTTTGTGTCTCAAACATCTCCAGATTTCCTCTCGGGGCACTCGATCATAGGCCTTTTCCAAGTCAATAAATACAAAGACAAGGGATTGGTTTTTCTTGGCATACTTTTCTATGAGTCTTCTCAGAGCAAAGATGGCATCCGTAGTGCTCCTACCCGGCATAAATCCAAACTGTCCTCTGGAGATGGAGGTTTCTTTTTGCAGTCTCTTATCTATGATTTCATACAGCTTCATGGTGTGTGACATTAGTTTTATTCCTCGGTAGTTGTTGCAGTCCTGTATGTCTCCTTTTTCCTTGTATATGGGCACTATAACACTTTCACGCCAACAGTCTGGGATCTTCTCCTTGTGAAATATTCGATTCATGAGAGGTTCTAGCAAATCCAACCCCTCTGGTCCAAGACTCTTCCAAGCTTCCATTGGTATATTATCAGGGCCAGTAGCCTTTCCATTTTTTGTCTTTTCTAGGGCTTCGAATATTTCTGCTCTGGTTATATTCAAGGTTGGTCCTGTTATTGGTAGACTTTCTTCCATTGGTAGTCTTGGATTCTCTTCATTCAAGAGGGTATTGAAGTATTCTTTCCAGCAAAGTTGGATTTCTTCTTCATTCTTCAGTACTTCTCCTGCTGTGTTTTTGATCTGTTTGATGTGTGTTAGATCCTGTGTTACTTTATTCCTTGCCTTTTCCAGTCTGTACAGCTTCTTCTCGCCCTCAGGTGTTTCCAATTCCTTGTAAAGCTGGCTCAATTCTTTGGCTTTAGCTTGTGCCACTTTCTTCTTTGCTTCTTTATTGGCCAATCTGAATGCACTTTTGTCTTCCTGATTTCCAGATCCATCCCATTTCTTCTTTGCTTCCTTCTTCTTCTTTATGGCAGTTTGCACCTCCTCACTCCACCACCAGGTCTCTTTATCAATGGGTTTTCCCTTTCCTGATGTCTTTCCCAGGACTTGCTCTGAGACTTCAAGGATGTTGGACTTGTACTTTTCCCAAAGATCCACCACTTCTGAGTTGTTAACCTTCTGCACAACCCGCCGCCTAAATTCCAGTTTTAGGAATGGATCCTTCAGATTCCACCACTTGATTTTTGGGGTTGCTGTTTTTGGACTCTCTTTCTTAGTATAGCACAGTGTGGAGTCAATGACAAGTACTTGGTGTTGGGGTGCAACTGCCTCTCCATTGATTATTTTGCAATTTCTTACTTCCTTGAGGTGTTGTCTTCTACATAGAATGAAATCAATTTGGCTAGTTCTATCACCACTCTTATAAGTTATAAACTGCTTCTCCTGCTTTTCAAAGAACGTGTTCAGGATGGCTAGATCTATTGCCAATGCAAAATCCAATATTCTGTCACCCTCCTCATTCTGCATACCAGTTCCCCACATCCCTCTTATTCTCTCTGTTGTATCTGTGTTCCCCTTTCCAATATGCCCATTCAAGTCACCAGCCAAGAAGACCCGTTCATTTGTTGGTATGCTGTCAATTTCTGCCTCAACCTCTCGCCAGTAGGCATCTTTCTCATCATCTTCACATCCAGCTTGGGGGGCATAATCTAATAAGCTGTTACTATCAATGCAAAAACTCTATTAATTATGTTTTAATAAGGAATATTCATATCATTCAATTTTTCAAATATATGTGAGCTTGCACCAATTTTTCATTTTTATGTAAGATAACTTATCAGCTGTTATCTCAAAGTTTTTGTCGACTCTCAAATACATCTGTTTGCGGTTGTCTGCTCTCAAATACTTGAAAACTAGGATTTTTCTAATATAATGAGCTATAATACTATCAATAACTAACATTCCTATCCTAAATATCATGTTCTAATTACTGAGAAATGCATGAAGCAGCAAATAATACCATTCTAATTATAAATGCGTTTTTCCCATTTAGCGCTATGCTTTGTATGCTAAAACGCATAGAAAAGTACACACGATAATCCAACAGAGCGCAGCACGGTAGATGCTCATAGCGAATAGAAAGGGGGTAGACGCACGATCCGCCATTCTGTGGTCAACTTTTAGCGCCAGGTTTGAATTCATATAAATTTTTTGATGATAGTGATGATCAACAGATGTTTAACAAGTTGAGCAAATGAATTAAGTTATTGTTTTGGAATGTTGGAGGTTAATTTGACATATAAAATGGTTTATATTGCTTACTATCAAATTGTAAAAAATATGACTATTTCTATCAAAAATAAAATTAAAAAAATACAAATTTGCCAGATGCAGGAGGATGAATCCATGTTAAAAATTTGACTCAAAAATTGCCAGACTGGAAACCAAATGTTAATTCCATACTCTGTGGAGTGAGTATTATTTTTTCTAACATAATTTTTATCATTAATCATATGTTTGACTGTCGAGTTGAATGAATTGAAATTTGGTGCAATTAGTTGACCTCAGAATGGCGGATCGTGCGTCTACCCCCTTTTTATAGAGCCCTATTCTTACCGATCGCGGCGATCTGAATCCTGAGCAGAACAATTTTTTTTTACCGATTGTTCTCAACTTGAAACAACTTTTAATATTTTTATTATGTTTATTATTTTTTGTAAATGGATAAATAAATAAATATTATATCAATTAAAATGATAAATATTCTATTATTAAAATAATTTTAATGGTCGTCTCTTCTCCATCCTGAGAAGACACAAAATACCATATTTTCATCTTCATTTATTAATTGATATAATTACCCAAATCATAGAATAATAATTGAATAGCTTCAAAAAGCTTGCAGAAAGGACATCAGTTCGAAAATCAAATTTTCTATTGAAAAAAAAAAATTAAATTACTGGGGCATTTTTTGCTGAAATCTGTTAATAGCTCAAATTTGGCACTAAATTATGGCATGATTTTTATCAAAATTTGGATGAGTTTGGGGCATCTTCACAGTGCTGATAAAATTTGCAGAAAAAAGCTGCACGTGTTGCTTTGGCCTTGATGTAATATTTTTATTGTACTGTGTGAAGGAGGCAAAATGGATTTTTACCTGACGTCTTTATTAATGAAATTATTTATTTGCATTCATTCAATAATTTAATAAAATACGAATAATTCTAAATAATTATTTTAAACAATCAGAGCACATTTTGAGACAAAAAGGTACATCAACTAATGCTGTTTTCACAAAGTTGAACCACCCATAGAGAAAATGACTCCAGCTCGGTCAATATTGGTTCAAAAATTATTAACTTGATCTCAATCTAAGGCCGCTATTACACGATAATAGTTCTATGTCATACATCTATTATCAAAGATATATAATATGAAAGATATCAAAGATATTATAATATGTTCTCTATAGGAGAACATATGACATAAAATATGATCATTTATAATATTTGGTTCATTACACGGTAATATTTCATCATCACAGATGTTTGATAATAGAAATATGTCATAGAACTATTATCGTGTAATACCCGCCTTAGGAAACATTCTGACCTACAATTTGAGACCAAATCAATATTTTTTAATCAATATTGACCAAGCTGGAGTCATTTTCCCATCTTGCCTTATTTTATCAAAATAAACACTCACATGAAAAAACATTCACTTGAAGGTTGTTGCTCATATTTTATATTCTTATTTCATAACATTACATGGTAAAAAAATGAGCCACTTTCACCATCCATTGTTCAGCTAGGGTTAAAATTCCGGGATCAAATTTTTGACTCCCTGCTTCAAAAACTTTTTGACAAAAAGAAAGCTCGCTCCGTTCAATTTGCGACTACCTCCGCATGTGCTTCCCTTGTCAATTCTATGCCCTGTGTACTTTGCACATTCAAGAAAAAAGATTGCCATTCTATTTTATTTAGGACTTGTACATACTTTGTACTACTGTAATGAATTCAATACTGATAATTATTCTATCAATATTTACCAAACTACGTTTAGTTCACTAAATTACTAACTACAATGAGTGCAGTAGCTGCAGATACATTCTTTTTAATCAATGAAAAGTGCTATCAAGTTTCCTCAAGGAATGAGGAATACTTCCATGTTTCTCTTAATTAGTAACCCATAGGGAAGGGTTGAATTTCACTTCATAAAACGTTTCTGAACTTCCAAGTTGAGTTCATTGTCACTCAACTGGAAAAAAGAGGAATCACCCTTGAAAGAGCAAGGTCGCCGCTTGGTAAAGTTCAAAGTTACACTCAAATTATTTGCCATGAACCAGAAAATTAACTCAATGGAAACAGAAGTTTAGAATGCCAAATTTTGACATTCTTGAAGTAGTTTGTTTCTAATATCCTACACAGAAACTAATTACATATAAATGTATATATTATACTAAAATGAAGCGTTCAACAAATAAATATTGCAACAAATTGCTTTTAAAGTTTGTTGTACTTCGATCTTTGATGTGATTTTGAGAAACTTGAATACACTTTATTCATTTATCTTTGCTATGTATTCATGATAGGTAGTAGTTTGTCAACTCGAATATCGTGGCGTATTTTCTAATACAGTAATATTATTTCTGCACAAAATATTCCCTGTACTTAAAGAATTCACTTCAAACTTGAAGAAATCAACTATATCTGGATAATGTTCGATCAATTAGTCATTAGTGTGACTTATTAATTCTCTCCTAGTTCTTAATCGCATTGAAAGCTTTTCATCCTATTCAAATTGAGTCTCTAATCTGGGTTCTATGAAGAAAATAGATTTCTCACGGCCAAATTTTCCTAAATTTGTTACTATAATGATGAATTACTTTGATTTTGAATGATGTTTATTCAATATGGCATAGTAGCTATAGATTACACCCTCTCTTGCAGTATACAGGTACCATCAATTTATATCATAATTGAAGTTAATATCTTCAATATATTCAGCCCAAAGGTTTTGTAATAGAAAGTTTGATTTAAAGTTTGTGCACTGGGGTAATATAGCTAAAATATAAACGGTCTATTGAATTTTGTAGGTTCAAGATCAAACATTAATGAAGATGAATGAGATGACATACGAGTATTTCCATAGGGCTTTATAATTTGTCAATTTTAGCATCTGGTTATTCGCTACTCCCGTCTCTAATTTGCATACCGGCACTCAGTATGTTTTGTGAGTTACGGTATGTTTTAACTGAATTAGGGTATTTCCATGAAGCTCTGTGATTGTGGTTGTTTGATATTCACTTTGACGACTTTATACTTATTTGGTGAAAGTAAGTATTTAATTATTCATTTTGTGAAACTAATTCAGTGTGCTGCAACAAAGGTTCGGAAAATGGAAGATGTTAATCGGCAGGAGAATTGAATTCTGCTTTAAACTCGAAGTAAGCTGAGCTTGTGGCTAAGGGTTACAAAGCCCAACCCATTTAAAAAAAGCTGAGCTTGTTTAAGTATAAAAAACGAAGCGTGGGCCAGAGGAATCAAAGCAGACATTTTATCGATAATCTGTTGATAGAAAACGAAGATTACCAACGTTTTTACAGCCTACTCTGTCAAAAATTGGGATTACATTGCCGATGTAGCCAGAAGGTAGAGATTTTTCTGAAATTTTCGAAACTTTTTAAATCTTTCGATTTGGTTAAAGTTTGCAGGACTTCAAGGACTTTGAATAACATAGAATCCTCTAAGCTCATTTGAGAATAATTCAGTAAATTATCAAAGTATTTCTTGGGACTCCATTCATTGTCCAGCCTCTTCTAGGTTGATAAGTAAATTAATTACTTGAGTTAATGGTTGAGTCAAACCAGAGGTGTAGCCAAGTTTCTCAATCGAGTTCATTCATCGAATTTTCTGGGTATAACGTTGAATTCTACGAGAATTGGTGCTAGTTAGAGCATCTAGCCGACAAACCGTTGCCGAATCTACAATTCAAATGACCAATTCACTAGATTAAACTCGATTGCAAATTCAAAGTGGCCATCACTGACCTGTTCTCTCTTGAAGTGAGAAAAGACAAGGAACAAGGAAACAGATCAATAAATTAGTGTAGCTTTTGGAATTTTTTATCTATAATGGAAATAAAATAGTTCCAAAGTTTACACGTTGGAACAAAATCCAAATCGATCTAGTTGTGAAATCAATGATTGGAGTGATACCGCAAGCCACTATGGGGTATCTTTCCATAGATTTTTTCATAATAAGATGTTTCGGACGTTCTGTCTTATCCATAAGACTAGTTGGATAAGGTAAAACTAATGAATAAATCATCATTCATCTATAATTCACTTTTCAAAATCAAATTCAAATGATTCTATAATCTCTACAGAATGACTGTTAGCCTATAGTATAAAATACTTGCTAATGCGATAATTAAAAGGAGATCTTTACTTTATCATGCGTAATTACCTCAACGACCTGTAAAACTCTATTTAATTGAAAGTAAACTGAAAAATTGTAAATCTTCAATAGAGTTTAAATGTATATGTGAGGAGTGCTATAGAATTAAGTGCTTATGAAATTACAATATCCTATCAAAATGAGAAGATTTCATCCTTCAATTATACTCAACTCGCACAATATAATTCATTCAGATATTGGGAATTTTTATCGATTTACCTTTGTGACATCATATAAGAATGAATTATATTGTTTCAAAATACATAAAAAATTGCAACCATCAATTCAAAAAATTGGAGATATTTGTAGGTGTGGTATCTCAATTAATTCGAGTAAATTTGTTCTACTCAATGTACAGATTTCTGTTACTGCAACAAGTTAAACAGGATCTACCAATCTATCAGAGTGCTTTAGTTGCCCTGATAGTAGCTCTAGTTGGATAGGGATAAGGAATTAGTTAATAGCTTGAACAGCTATTGAACTACCTTAAAGACAGGAAACACAATCAGAAGACAAAGAAAATCGATGCAATAAGAAGACCCGGCAATTGGAAACTAATTATTAGGTACGGTACTTGGCGTTTCACAGCAAAGTGCTAATTTGATCCTTTGCTTAAAGAGAGTTGAACACTATTGGAATTTGGGAGTTAGGCGTTATAGTTGATAGCAATTAGAGAGTTGGATGTTGTTGGTTGATTGCAATTTGAGAGTTAGACATTAGTTTATTGCAATTTGTTGCAATTAATTCTTATCATACATAGAAATATTCAACATGAGGCAACAAAGTTACATTATGAGTAAAATAAAAAAAAAGCTCGGCTTAGAACAAGGGTTTTATCTCAATTTCAGAAATGACTCTGGAAATATGAGTTGCTATTAGGGACTATTACTGTTCTCACGTACGTTTGCTCTGTTCTGATTTCCCCAACAAATATTAACTGCTACATCCTTCCAGGACAGAGCAGTTAATTATTTACATGGTCTGTTTCCAACGCGTGCGGAATCTAAAAAGGAATCTCGTAATTAGTGTTCAACATGAAATTTGTGGCTATAAAGTTGTAAGAAAACTATGGTTTGTCGGTGAAACATGAGTGAAATTAATTAAAAAATATCAAAGTTAAGAAAGTTTTCTGAGGGAACGCAATCGGCACGTTTGCATAAAACATGAAGTTTTATGAAATAATGAAAGGAGCTCTTTCAGACTTAAAATTATGGGTATTATGAAATTTTGTATGGATCCAGTGAAACTGTAGGGCACTATCAATATTTAATGGTCCTCATAGATCCTTAGCCTAGTGAAAACACAGCTTCTTCGCGCAAATCTCTTGTTTTTGCTTCGAATATCATAGAAACAGACCACAACAGTCACTAGCAATTATAACATTGCTTTAAAATTTAATATTTTTTAAAGAATTTAGAAGCCTAGTCATCAATTCTCAACTCTTCAAATCAACTGTCTTCGAACTCTTCCAACATTTTGATGAAAATAGTGAAAAAAATTAATATTTTTCCAGGTTTTGAAAAAACTTGAAAGCAGTTACCCTGCACTCTACAACGAACAGAATGTGATGCTAAGTGGGACACATACGCATTCCGCTCCAGGCGGATTTCTGATGCATCTAATATTCGATTTGAATACAATGGGATTTGTACCTGAAACATTTACAGCTCTTGTTGATGGAATAACCCTGGTGAGTGTATTCATTTTAATTATTTATTGATGTTTGTTATCAAAGTGATATTGAAAATTAATTGGCTGTTGGAAAGCATTCTCAATAATTAGTCGTATGTATCAATATTTCTAACATGTTATTCTTGCATTTGTTCAAAATACGGTATTTAAATTGAAATATTGAGTAGCTAATTTATTGCAATAATATTTTCTCATGAGCAAAGATATAATTATTTAATTTGTAAAAAAACTTATTACAAAACGAGAAGCCTAAAATAATTATACCGTATCACATAAACTTATGAGCAGAAAAGAAATGTTAATTGAATAATAATTCAGTGATTTGATGAGAACTATTCTTATAATGTTCATCTATATTTTGATTTGTCTACTGTGGAATACTATAGGGGAAAGGCTTTCTACTTTCTGTTTGAGAAAGTTATAAAAAATACAAACTTATAAAATAACATAAGTGATTACAAATAATTAGAAAATTACAAAAACTATTACTTGCACCTGCACTATTCTATTGTTTGTTCTAACTTTTGTTGAGTATGGACACACCTCATCATGATTAGTATGATTATTAGTATTCTAGGAAAATAAGTAATCATATTATCTCTAATACAATAATTGAATTAAATACTACTTCTCATATCAGTGGCTCATACTTGGGATTCACTTTACAATAGGATCATTATTATCTGATGGTCTATTAAACTCTAGGGTATACATGCTTTTGTATGTATATGCTCCTATAAATAATTAATTTCTAATAAGTTTCCAACAAGAGGGCAGTTACAGTCTATTCCTTCTACAATAGATTCAGAGTTTTATTCTTCATTAATATTCCTCTCGATTTGAATATCCAAACATTCTATTATATTGAATTCTTTTTGAGTTTGGAAATTTATGAGATGTTGAAAGAGTCAATTAGGCTAGTAGGGGTAGAAAGAGTTTGAAAGGATAAAATAAGATAAATTCTCCCAAAATTTGATCCATGGCTTTTCTATTCACGTTAAGATAATGCAATGTATAAACCGAGAACAATAAGTGAGGAAAAGAAGCATGTTGTTATAATAATCATTCAGGAATTCTCGTCTTTTTTGTTTGCTCTCAAAAATAAACACTGCTGACTTGGGAAACGTAGGTAGTCACTCCGCTCTGTTTAGCGTGAGGCTGCATGAATTCCCCGTCGCAGTCCTATCGAATTTCAAGGCTCACCTTGATGATTATTTCCCTTGAGATATTCTCAAAAGAAGAAAAAAATACTCGAGGGAAAAATTCCTGAAACGTTCCAACCAAGGAATGTCTTCTCGAATTGACATAGATAACCTACTCAAGGAATCGAGAAATGCTTCTCCTTGTTGGAATTTTACTGGGGTAGGAGTCCTCCTTATTGAGCAAATTTTGAATAAATGAGTAATATTGGTGATCGACACTTTTGACTCACATTCAGTAACATTCATTCTAACTCAGACGGTTTTTACATTATTATAAAAGTTACAGTAGCCTAAGTGAATTACCTTGCTATGGAAGGATATTACTACTGTATATTTTTACTGTATTGCTTGGAGTAAATTCAAGGTAGCCTGATCAATTAGGTTGAGTGGTGATCAATTAGCCTGATTAAGGTTGAGTGGTGAGAAATGACTTTCTATTCTTAATAAAGAAGATTTTCATTTCATTTTTTCATCAATTACAAGAAAATTTCAATAGTGCTATAATTATTTCAGAATTTGAAGTAGGCTACTGGTACCTAGACTACTGTATACGGTTCGTGGATACATCTTAAGACATTCATCCAAAGTATTAATGTATGATGTTTATTCGCAATAAAATTGATAGCTATAATGGACGAATATTCATAAATAAATTATTTTGAATAATTCATAGAACTACTACTCTTATAAGAGTATCCTCTCCTTTTTTGTATTGAGGTTACCACCACAGAGAAGATAAATATCCTTATGTAGAGAAAGAGAAAAAAATGAACCTTATCTGTCATCTGTGCTTCTACTGCCAATTCATAGAACCCTATTACTATGCTGGTTCTATTACTATAGTATACGGTTACCACTGTATCTACAGGTTCTATTACTATACTGTCAATATCGACCGATGTGCTGTAACTGGAATATTGAATTGAAACATCTCACTCCCAAACAATACACATGAAATTAATAGTGACTGAGTTTGGGTTTCACTATGCACTTGATGGGAAGTGCATTCATTTAGTGAGAGAATTCTGGAAGTGGAATTTCAATCAGACATTGTTTGCAATTCTCTCTATTGTCTGATCCTTTCCTCAATTCTCTACCTATTTCTCTCTCTCTCTCTTTCTCCCTCGTATTTCCACTCTGCTTCCCTATTTATAAACAGGATTTTACCCACCATCGTCAAATATTTGACGATCTTGAAAGTAACTTTCAACAGATAAGGTTGTTGTTATGACATTATGATCGACGTTCTGATTGTCAAATTCCCATGTTCATGCTGGCTATTTCTTCAATATGAGTTGGCTCGTTGCAATTCTATGATATTGTAGTGCTTTTCATGTGTGGTAATGGCAATCCCTTCAAACTATTATAAAAGATCAACAAGAGTTTCTGTCGCTTTGGTGCACGTTTTCTTCATAAATTATACTCCCAAATGCATTCTTTTCCCCTTCATTTCTTCCTATCTTTTTCTTCTTATATATTCACTTTATTTGTTTTTTTCTGTATTCTTTCGTCCCTTGATTTTCTCGACATTTTTCGTCTATAAGTCCAATTCCAAACTCCTCAACACTATCATACTTCAACCATTCTATTTCTTCTTCTTTTTAGCCTTTTCATACACTTCTTATTGTCTGTTACCAATTCGTCTATTCTTTCCATTTTTCTGTATACAAATATTTTAATTTTCACTAGACGTGGTTGATTAGTAAGTTATAAATGAGGTTATCTGGCGAAGTGGAACAACCCTTGGGTCTCCCCACTATTAAAAGCCATACGCTAAATAAATAAGTTATAAATTGTGAATGAATAAAATCGTTACTTGAAATTGTATCATCATAATAAATATTTTCAAATCAACAATTATTCTCTTCCACTCTGTTTCTCTGATCCACATTCCCTCTCTCTCTTCTACTTTCTACTCTTCTCATTACAAATCCCGGTCATTAGACTCTCTCCTTCAATTATAACACAAATTTCAATTTCACCTACTTTAGATTTTCTCTACCAAAATTCAAGGTTATTAAAGACAATAACCTTGTAACATCATCATCATCATCATCATCTTTCAACATTACAGCTCAGGGTGAGCTTTAGCCTCTCCAACTACCTGCCTCCATATCAAACGGTCACCAGCCTTTTGTTTCCAATTCCTGACTCCCATCACTCTCATATCCACCTCCACTTCATCCAGCTAGCGGTTCCTTGGCCAACCTCTTTGCCTTCTTCCCTCCAATCTACCTTTATACATTTTTCTAGGCATTCTCTGATGAGCCATTCTTTCCAAGTGACCAACCCATTGTAGCCTCCGCGATTTTATATGGCGTACAATGTCTTCACCCTGGAGTATGTAATTTATTTCAAGGTTTATTCTCTGACTCCATACGCCTCCCTCGTTGATGCCTCCATAAATTCTTCTTACTGCTTTTCTTTCAAAGATCCTAAGCTGTGCGTAAAGAGTGCGTAATATTCCAGGTTTCTGCACCATATGTTACAACAGGCCTTATCAGTGTCCTGTACACTTTAAGTTTGGTCATTCTCGATATGGCTCTGGAGGCGATGAGGTTAATGTTTGCATAATAGGCACGATTACCAGCCATAATTCTTTGTTTAATTTCTTAGCTGACTTTATTGGAGCTATTTAGATCTACACCCAGGTATGAAAAATTGCTAACATTTTTGAATGTCCATCTATCTACTGCAAGATCATTCAGCGTGCGCCTATTCAGATTTTGAAACATTTTCATAAATTTTGTTTTTTCTTCATTGACTTCAAGACCCATCCTTCTCCCCTCTCTTTGCATATCCAGGAACATTCCAATTAGCTCTCTCTCATTTCTTGCTACTAGCACTACATCATCGCCGTAAGCGCACATCTGCCTTGATTTGTATATGATGCTACCTGTATCCATTACATTCTCTAACACTCTTTGCAGTGCTATGTTAAAGAGGGTAGCTGAGAGAGCATCTCCTTGCCTTACACCGTGCTTTAGTTCGAACTCCTCTCCTGCCTTGCCATCCACCATTACTTCCATTTTTAACCTTGTAACAACCTTGCCAAAATTCACCTTACTCAATCATTCATTCATGCATCCATTACTTGATCTCTTTATTAATACTGACACAAATGATACACATTGGGATATACTTATACTTTGAAGTAATATTTTTTCCAGCGATTCCAATAATTATTTCCTTGCATACGATTTTTGGGCTGTGATGTGTGTTTTCACACAACTTGTTCCTTGTAAACAAGAAGTTGTAAACAAAAAGAGGTTTCCTTGTAACATCATCTTTCATCTTCTTGCATGACATTCCTCGTGCTTAGGTTCCTTGTTGTATGTGTTATTCTCGTAACCTCTCCTTTCATCTTGTTCCTTGGAATTTTGTCATGTACATATCCCTCCATTACATTCTCTTAATGTCCCTCGGGCTCTAGTTACAAATATTGTGTTTTCTCACATACTTCTCTATCTAGCCTGCTCCTCAGGATTCAATTAGCATATTCCCTCTCCTCATCTTCAGGCTCTATAATGTATCATGTAGCATTATTCTTGAATAGCGTACTTTAAATAATGCTTAGAGCTCCAAATCAAACTTGAAAGTGGACTTTTAAAGAAATTTAAAATTGTATGTGATAAAATATTTTTGAAAGTGAGAAATTATAACACTAGTAAGCCCCGTGGGCTGAAGAACTCGCGTGCAAACTCTTGAAGTTGACTTATGGATTTAATAACTTGATAAATTTTGCAGTCGAGTGAAAAATACTTTCATGTTGAATTCAACTCATATGTTGAATATTTATCTCAAAGTTTAAACATGTGATAGGAGTCTATTTACTTAAACAGCTGACAAGAGGCGGCAAATTTGAATTATTTTATCACAAGACATTTTTCCAGTATTTTTTTTGAAGGGCTTTTATTTGCTCTTGGGCAGCCATCACAGTAAAAAATGTGATGAGAAATCATGATTATGGATTTTTTAAATCATAATTATCCGGTTCAAATTTAGCAAGCAACTGATAGAAGACAAAAATTGAAAATAAAAATACAATAATTATCCAAGAAACAAGAATCTGTTCAGAGCTAACATGATTTTCAAAACAAATCTGATTGTTATTATCACACGATGTTTTCAATGTAACAGAAATTATGGTTGGCAAATACTCAGCTCTCTCTCAGGACAGTCTGTAAGTTGTCTAAATGAGCAAAACGGTTTAGTTCCGCTTGCTCTTGACTCAATAATATGTTCTTGCAGATCGCTTGCCGACTGTCTTTCCTGGTAAAGTTCCTTATCACTAACAGCTCTTCAATCGCCTTTTTCGTTGGCTTCTGCTATAATCTCGTGTAACACCATTATTTACTGTATCACTCTTGAGGTACTCTGGCCAAGCAAAGAAGAGCCTCTGGCAAGATGAGAAAACGACTCCAGCCAGGTCAATATTGGTTCAAAAATAATTGATTTGGTCTCAATTCTAGGAAACATTTTGATCTACAATTTGAGACCAATTCAATAATTTTTCAACAAATATTGACCGAGCTAGAGTTATTTTCTCATCTTGCCAGAGGCTCTTCTTTGCTTGGCCAGACTATAGGTTTTAGTTGATGGAACGTACCGCGGCGGGCAGTCGCGACTGTAGAACAATGGTTAAGAGCATACATTTTATTAGTTTTGCTTGATGCGGCCGCGACTGGATTCGTTCGAGGAAGTAGAATGCTTCAACAATGGAGCATTCAGCTATTGTTGACAACCGCGATCGACAGCAGCTGGCCGCAGTCACTTAAAAAAAAATCCTCTTATAGCTATGATCAGCTGATTATACGGAGTTGTTTTAAATGATAGGCGTCTATTTATTAGAACAACTGACAAGAGGCGGCAGTTTGAATTATTTTACCATTAGACATTTATCCCCAATCTTCATTAAAACAAATTCTTGTTCCATCTAATTCCCATTACATGCTTTGATAGGTCAAACTGATAATAATGTCACCTGTGCTTCACTATGTGATTTGAGGAATGCTATATTGAATGGATCTTTGATTAATAATATATTTGATTTATCCGAATGAAAATACTAAAATATTGGAAAATCCCATTCTTGAACAAAGCTCTACAACGTTTGTCAATGAATTGAATACAAAATGAGATCAATGTAACTCTATACTCTAAGTTTACTCTAATTTTGGTTGTGAAGACTGGCTTATGATTGAGAGGATCGACGTTACCTCTATCCTGGTTGATGATTATTTGCCTGCTGTATTTTCTGTCCGGGCTGGGTGGGCATTTTGGCGGGGTTGGGATGCTCGCTTCGGCTCGGTCGGTGTTGGTTCGGGGGCTGTGGGTTCTTTCGAGAATTTATGGCTTTTGGGCCGGTATTGGCCGGGCTGGAGTCGTTTTCCCATCTTGCCGGGGTGTCTACTTTGCTTGAGCGGACTGTATAGTTTGGTGAATATGAAACTGGCAACCAGCTGGTAGGCCTAGGCCCTTCATAGGGCTGTTGCACCATTGACAAACAAACAAACAAACTCTAAGTTTAAATATAGTATGAATAAGTTTCGGCAAAAAAATGTAATGAAATTTTATTATATCCAAATTTATTAATTCAAATTTGTTAGAATTGTTCATTCTTTGTTATTTTTTATGATCAAGTCGTCTTGAACAAGTACGTTTTTATTGGTGCATTGGCTGCAGCGGATTTGCGGATAGTTGGAATAGGAATAAATGAAAACGGTAGCCTATATCAAAATATATCGTACATAACTATATCCTCACAAAAAGGATTCATTCAGAATTGTATTAATAGAGGTATTGGCAAGATTTATGGTTCCTATTTTGACAATTCACGGCATCCAAAGCATCAGAGAACTTGATCGCGCTATGATAATATCGTAGGAAACATTCTGATCTAAAATTAGAAACCAAATTTATAAATTTTGAACCAATATTGACCGAGCTGGAGTCATTTTCTCATCTTACGAGAATGCCCTCTTTGCTTGGACAGACTATAAGCAATATCGACTGATGTAGGTACTTTAATTTAAATATTGAATTGAAACATATCTCACTCCCAAACAATACATCAATAGTTTGATGTTGTGTACTTCCCACCCATACCCTCCATCCAACCTACCCCTTGGACTCTTTATTGCATTCTCCACCATCTCTTGCATTCTTTTCTCTACCCTCACATTCTATTCTTAGGAATTAGCTTGTGTTTACCTTGAATAGCTCTTCCTCGGGAGTAGTAGGCTTGCGCCAGTGAATATAATTATGTATGTTGAGAATATCTTATAGATAATGCTTAAGGCGTTGTTGTGTTTATTTGACAGAGCATCTCTCGCGCACACGCCAAACTGACTGGCGGCCGCCTCTACATGGCCAGGGGCGAAGTTATCGGCGCCAGCATCAATCGCAGTCCGCAATCCTATCTGCAGAATCCGCCGCAGGAACGCGCCAAGTAAGCATTCTCCATTCAATTGGATAGATTAGCGCACCCACGACCCACTAAGCAGCTTATATGCTGAATAGCTGCTACTCAAATTCCTTGTGCTCTTCTCATTCTGAAGCTCGAATTACCGCTTACATCAAATATGTAGAGAAGAGAACTATGAAATGCAGAACTTAGAGATAGCTGTACAGGACGTTTGTGAACTCCTACCAATACTCTAGGTCTAGGGCATTTTTCCTTGGTAAAAAACGTATCCCAATATCATTTACATAATGTCCGAGAGACTTTCAAACATTTTGAGAATTATATTTAGATATGTTTTCTACCAAGGAACAATGCCCTAGAGGCCTAGAGTATTGGTAGGGAGTTCACAAAAACTTTTCACTTTTGACGTTTTGCGAATAGACGATGTTCATTAGAGAAGGAGAGAACTATTGGATGTAATAGAGAAATACGTATTCAAACTGATCTCCATCATCTATACAGTAACGAGAATATATCTATCTATACATATATCTATAGGCACCGATATAGATAAGAGAACTATCTAATTACTATTTCCAGAAGTACTGTATATATTCAAACCATTAATTCTGTTCTGCAGATTGAATTACCGTGAATCAAGAATTTGTCTTGTAATATGAGTGGGATGTGTGAGATAGTCTATAGAATCATATGGAACTTACCCTAATTCTCCATTTCTCAATCGCTTCTCGGCCTGTTGGCTAAGATCTAAATGTGGTATCTCAAGTAGAGACAGAGACGAAGAGAACTTCATCTGTTCACGCATCTCATAGCCCAAAGCATTGGCGTTGTGCGCTTATTAAAGCGTTTTGCGCTATTAAGACAATGTCTAATGATGGTTGCAATAGGAATATGATCTCATTATGTATGCAATCTGTTGTTTGCTGCACTTCAATTACCTCGATTAATGCATAATTCGTAGGGTATACGCATACCTCGATATTCTCAGTTTAAATCAAGAACCCTTGTATTATAGTCATTGTAGGATTATGAACATAGATTATTATTGATTAATCAATAATAATTCTCCCACTAAGATGAAATAATACTATTTTTAAACGCACTTTGTACTAATAAATATTGATAATTGAATAATTTTTTAATTCTTACCACACAGAAGTTAGCCAGCAGCTATCTAATCTATTTTCAGATTACAGCGCTTTCAATAATTAATTCTGAACTGGATGAAAGAGCTAACATGAAAAGTTGCGAAAGCTTTGTTAACAAGGACGAGAATAATACTTGAGTTGATCTCAAAACTGAATTTCATCAGTCTCTATTTTTATTTAAGTACCAAAAGACACTCGAAAGGAAAAATTCCGATGCATCACTTCTTCATTTTCCGCTTGTAAAAATAACGATACAGCCCTGCATGCTTCAAGCTTTAAATCTCGAATTTTTTACAAGTGGGAGTTGGGGTGAAGATAGAAAAAGAATTTCCGTTCTCAGGAAAATTGTCTTCAAACGATGGAATTTTATTGTTGAACCTTATTCTATCTACTCGGTTTGCATCTGAATTTTCTTCTAAATATCAACTATTACAGGCTGTTGCACGTTTTTCAGATTAGGTACTATGATTGGAAAAATTGATGCATAAATGAATTACGATTTTCCTTTGTTCCCAAATATCAATTAAATTTCGAGTCCGATACACATTCTTACATTATTGCAAAAAAAAAAGAAATTGAATATTTTTCCTGGAATTTTAAGAGAAAAAAGAAACAGGAAGATCAAAATTACTGCTTTATTCCCATAGTAGGCGGTTTCCTTTGATCTGATCGGATTTGAAATTTCTCGGATTTTGAAAAGCCTTCCTTTATTACAAAAGTTTTTAATAATTTGGATTTGTGGAATCATATTGATGTAGGCTACCTTAGACTTGTCTACATACAGTACTTCTCCGATGTACAGTCAACATATAAACTATTATAATTTCCTAATAGACGTAAATCGTAGTAGATTTTTATGAGATAAGCTTATTCAGTTTTTATTAAACTTTTCATAAAATGTATCGTATTGAGTCCCATAGATGTCAACTCTTAATAATGCTTGATTACTATTTCTCTTCTCATGAGGGTATGAATAGTCTTAAACTCGTAATTCTAAATTTAATTTATGAATGGTTCTCCTTTTCATGAGAGTATGGGATATTTATGAAATTGAATGTCTATATATCATTTAAAAAATATAATTACATTATTTCCAATTCAATCTTCATCACTAATTATTCTAAAGTTTATGTAACTTACTCGTATCATTAGATAATATATTACCTTCAACGTATTCTCTATCTTTTGAAGTACTGTATATCACTAAGTTTACCACTTGGAGTAAAACAGATATTCTATCCTCTATATTCTTTTTACTATCTACTATTCTATCTATTTTCTAGGTACTTACTATTCTATCCAAGTATGGAAGATAAATTCAACCAATTTGAAACGCTTCTTTTGTTGAAGTTTAGAAACGAATAGATAAAGTAACAGAGAGAGTAATAGAAAGTTATAGATAAAGTCTAATAAAGCCATATTGATGTAGTTTCGGTTCCTTTTGAACCGATGAATCTTCCTCCTCTATTGTTGATACTCTCCCAATATATTGCTCCATGTTTCCTTGAAATTATTCAAGGGCATGTTGCTCCAGAGTGTGGGAACAAAGTCAGTTGGCGATGATTGCCAAGATATCACTTTGAATTTGTATCAGTGAATTTTATCACAACTGCAGCAACAAAATAGCGATGCCTTATGAATAGAATCATAGCCTCCTTTAAGATAGGAAGCTATAATAGAATAAATAGATAACTTTCCAAGCTTTATTGTGATCAGTTTCAGGTGAAAATCTACCCAAGTTTGGCGTTCAGTTCGGCTTCAGTTTATCTCACTGACTTTCTGTTTCTCAATTCACATATTCTTTGTATATCCTGAAGTTTAGAAAATCTCCATGGCTTGAAAGTTTTCGCGAACTTGATAGGAATAAGTTTCTATAAGAAATACGGGGAAAGGTGTTCTCGATACATTTAGATGGTTATTGTTATTGAAGTGTAGTTATTATTCAAGGTAGTGAGTGATATGAACTAGAACTCCTTTGTATATCCACTTTATATCCTTTGATACGTGCAAGTTTATCTGGACTTGAATATATTATGTACATAACATATTCTTGATCGAAAAGATGCATCCTTGAAAGAAAGAAATAGAAAACGTTTTGAATGATCCATGATTCAGTTTCGTTGGAGCTATTTTTCCTAGTTTTCCCTTTGTTGTTTTTCTCTTCGACGTTCTATCTCTACCCTCAGGCGTTTATCTCTCCCACTTGTTCTTTTCTTTTTTCTTCCTCTGCACCTCTTGCTCTCTCTCATACACACTCCATCTCTGATATCTCTCTCTTTCTCTGTTCAATTATTCATCAATCACTTTACATCTCTTCCAATGTACCACTTCAACAATACTACCTAAAATTAATTCAATTGATTAGATAAAAAAATCGATCTTTTTAATATTCTCCTTGAAATACAGAATATTTATTTACATTATTTGCAGATACAAACACGATGTTGATAAAACGCTGATTCAGTTACAATTCGAAGACTCCTCGGGAAAGCCGTTGGGTGCCATCTCTTGGTTTGCAGTGCATCCAGTCAGCATGAACAACACAAATCGACTTGTCTCGAGTGACAACATGGGCTTTGCAGCACTACTCTTCGAGAAAAAAATGAACCCGGATTCTCTACCTGGCAAGGTACCATTCATTCATATTTTTTTAATTTTTCATTTTAAAAATATCTTGAATTCAGCCTTTTCTAAAAGACGCTCAGAACATTAAGAAATAATGAATTGTATCTCTCAAACGAGAGAGAATGATAATTTTGAAGATAAATGAACTAAAACTACAAGTTCATGTTAATTGAAGAGTTACATCTCATTGTGATTGAATTTGAATATAAATTTTATATTAACGATTTTCATTTAAATCGCCTATCTTTTGAAGTAGGCCTTAAATACTGATTTTAAGTGAAATACTGATTTTAATGTAGCTCAAATAATATTGAACGTAATAAACTTGACTTTATTATTTAAAAAAAGAAACGATCACAATATTTATTATCCTTATTGAGATCCATTCCATGAAGCTTGTTAGATAGGAAAATATAAGTAGAAGTCTATTTGGGCAGGATTGGAGTAATATTATCAAATTCCATTGATTGAAGCTTCTCTTCATGACAAAATTATTTATTCATTCATTTATTTAATAATACATTTTTAAATTATAATGATTTGAGAGAAAAAAAACAGGCTTTGTAACTGTAACATTTAATTTGCCCTTAGGTACCAATAACTATACCTACCTACAACCTACCTAATAACTCACGAATTTTGATGAAAGTTTGTGTAAATAATATAATGCGAGTGCAAACATACTCACATACTTGTGCGGGTTGACAATAACCGACAAATTAGCTCAAATAGCTAACAGTGCTTGATTAATAGTGGCGTAGTGGCAACAGATGCTCAGTAGATAATTCACGTACCTTCTGGCACTCTCCAAATATCAAAAGTGATAACACGATTTTCCACTTTTCATAGCAAAAAATGAATTGATCCATTGCGAGTGAAAATCGCGTCTGCGAAAGAAAACTCTTTTTTCTGTGCTCACATCCGTTCCAGTTGCCGCCTCCCAACAGATAAATCCGTAGCGCTATCTCTCGAATCAATCTCGCGTTTTATGAGCGCTGGGAGGCCTTTCGCATGCCATCAACTTTTTAAGCTTCTACAGCCAACTGCAGAAGGATTATGTACTTTTTTAGGGACAGATTCGCACATTATTATGAACATCTCAAACAAACCGGTGCATGTGATTGTAGTTACTCTACTCAATATAACTTTCGACTTGATATAACACGTACGTGATGGGAATTTAATGCATTTCAAGTCTAATTCATCAAGTAGAGTAGGCTAATATAGTGCAGTCTTGGAAACTGTGTAGGGGATGGAGAAACCGTCTAAAAATTACTCTAGAGGGAAAAAATACGTTATATATTAGATATATTCAGAAACAAATGTGATATAAATGATTTTTGTTAAGTATCATTGTAAATTTTCTTCTCAATTTTATTGATTTACTGTCGTTATCAGATAAAATGAAAATTATATTACTAATTAAGTACTGTATATATTAATTTATGATAATCTTTTAATTACTTTAAAATGATGTTGATACCATTGAAATATTTACTTGAAAGGATGGCCGAAATATTTCTCAAATAATGATTTTTATACTCATGATTCTTATCTAAATAACTGGTTTCGAAAAAGGTACCGTATTGAACGAAAACCTTTTTTATTCATCAATACATCAAGTTTAACTTTTAAAAAAGCAAAAATTGTGAAACTTGGAGTCGAATAAATTTATTTGAGTGATTCATATAGTACTCTGAACTGGTGGAATCAAGGATTTTAACATATTGTTATATATTTGATTTTTGATAGAAGTTTACTTTGTGTTTTTGATGTGATCAAACAATCGGTTTTTACAAATGTTGGTATTTTCCACAAGTTTCAGCGGTATTATGTTTCCAATGTAAATATGTAAATTAAATATGTATGATTTTTTCGTTTTTGTGTAAGTATGTTTTCCACAATTTCGCATAATTATGTTAAAAAATAATGTTCAAGTATACTACTTGGTTTTATATTCATTGTTAGTAGCCGAATGACCTCTGGGTGTTGATTCAATGAGAAGAGCTCTCCCAAACATCAGTTTCAATAACACAACATGGTATTTAGTTGATTACAAGTGCAAAGTTTCATGCATGTTGTCTGGAATTCTCCGCGGCAGAATTCCAATTTAGTCTCTCTATCGATTAGTGAGTGTTCTGTTTCGAAATTTCATAATTTGAATCAAAACTCGCAAACAATAATATTATCTAATCAAAGTGAAATAGCTGGAAGGTTTGTAAATTCTCTTACTTGAAAAATGTGAATTGCGTTTGAGTTGTAAGTTGAAAGACAGAATCAAGCATGTACTATGCGAGAAAATCAGTTCTTCCCACTTGAAAAAAATCACTCGTATCTAACACTATTAAGTTCGATATGGGTATGGGGCATTCAAGCTCTTCCATAGTTTTTATCTATCCACATGTTCCGCAACCCAATTTAACGCTCGTACAAATTTGAACTAGGGTCTATTATTTTCTGTGAAAATTTCGCCATTTCCTTTGAAAATTGATGGTGATCTGACCAGTAGATTCCCTATTTTTCACTTGTTGGACATTCAGAGGGAGGTAAACCATTTGAAAACCAGCACGTGGTCAAATAGTCAATTTTATCGCATTTGCAGTGTGTAATTGAAATCACGAAAAAAACCTGTGGGAGCATTATTATTGATAGGCTTTGAAATTATTGGAAATTCTAGTTTCGAATTGATAGAAGTAGATTAAACCATCAAACCAATCAGGTAAAACAAATAAATTGTTTTCTGTTTATATATCGTTCAAAACTGACATATTCCAAGACTTTTTAAACGAGCCCCAAGTACAGTAATACTGAATATACATAGATATTCGTATTAATTTTCATACAGTAAAATGTAGAAAAAAAATCAACCATTCTCAGAAAGCAAGTTATAATCTGAATAATATTAATTGAATCTTCTATTTCCATTTAACAGGGCTTACTAGAGTAAAACGTATGAAAATAGTCCAATGGAAACTTCAATTGCTGAGTCCCCCTTCACCACTCGCACCCATAGACGTTGCTATTTCGTCAGGTGCATTATGAGAATATAAATTTAATGTTATTTATAATTTATTTATTTATTTAATGAGCTGTTTTGGCAACGTTGCATCAAGTCTCATTGGACTATCTACATGTGTTTTACTCTATTTAATCGTATTTACTACACATACCAGTTCTACCAATAGGCCATCCTTTCACCAACTCTCACAACATTTTATTAAAATAATTATTGTTCTTTCATAGAAGATTATTGAGCAATTATGGTTTTAGCTCATTCTTTTATTGATATTTTTGGACTAAATTGAGCTTTTTTGATGCTTTAATTTTCTCAAATTGTCTTCTGTTCCAGGGAGACTTTGTGGCAGGATTCGCATCGAGCAACCTGGGAGACGTGTCTCCAAACGTGCGGGGTCCGCGCTGCTCCGAGTCGGGTGAGCCCTGTGACGGATTGAGCAGCTCCTGTCCGAACGGCGATCCGTGTGTGGCTGCCGGACCCGGACAAGACATGTTCGAGAGCACCAAGCTCATCGCCAAACGAATCTTCAATACGGCTTGGGTGAGTGTACGTCCTATCTCTATAGTCAGGCAAGGTGGAAGGCTAAGACATTCTTGCAAGGTGGAAAAATGACTCAGTTTGGTGAATATTGGTTGAACATAATAAATTTGGTCTTAAATTGTAGAGCAGAATGTTTTCCCTAATAATAGAATACAATGGCTGCCTTTATTGTTTTGAAACCTTCATATTAAAACATAAGTGAGAACGCAAGAAAATTTCCACAACATATCTGATGGAAGGGTTAATCATTTCCTGATACTTCACTCAGATACCTACCTATGATACAATATAATCTGGGAAATGAAAAATATTTTAAAGTTTAGAATGATTTTCAGGCCATGAAATGAGAAGAGATTGGGATTTTCAGGAAAGGGTGAAGTACCAAAATGAAACTTGATAATAAGTTTATTAAGATAATAAGATAATTCTTAGATGGTTTGAGTGTTGAAATTTTTATTTTATGGAACGTTGAAGTGAATTCAATTATGCTCTAACCCTTAATTCTCTATGAAATACAAAACATCAAGTTTCTCTTGGTTACTACCACAATCTTTTTTATTCAATATTTAAATCTCAATAGGCATACTCTTTTTTTTTTTTTTTTTTTTTTTTGAGGGTGATGCCCACATGGGCTCTTGGGCCTGTGCGTGGGTAATGGGAAGGATGATGATGAGAGATGAATGGACCTACTGCTTTAGGTGGGTTCCGAACCACCGGGAAGCGATTTTTGAGGCTCATGAATTGAATTCAGAGGAGCCGGTCACCGTTACAACAGTGGTGATAGAGGCACGTCGCTTATCTAATCTCACCGATTAGACGCTCTCTACCACTGGGACAAGCCGCTTCCCAAAATTTTTTTTTTGAAAATCAAAAAAAAGCCGCTTTTTAAAAATCACAATCTTGTTCAAATGACGGATTTTTTCTGTATTCAAGTTTCAGTTGAAGAAAATATAGAATTTTTAATCATTCTTCATCAATATCATTGATTTGACAGTGCTGAGTGTAAAAAAATTACATATTGTTTTGATTTGTTCAATACTATTTGTCTTGAAAAAAGTTGATTATTAATTATTATAACAATGACAAAATGAAAACGTTTGGCAGGAGTAATACTGTAATTGATTGGGAAATAATTTATAAAATCATCTCTCAGAGTCCCTATTGAGCTTCAAAATTTATTTTCGAAAATTTTCCGTCCTTACAATCTCTATTAAGGGACCCTCCCTTGTTGATCGACTCAATTCAACTTCCATGAAAAGAGCTCATCTCTTATCTTCCCTTCCCATTATGTTTGCTTTCCAATAGGATGGGTATTATAAAAAACCCTCCTATGAAAAGATGCACACACTGCTCCGAGTAGAAAGAGAGAAATGATACACAAGTTCCATTCTTAGCTTATAATAAGCTTCCCCGTTATAATGATCCGTGTGAGAGAGATCATGGCTTTCAAGTAGATTAGGTGGAAAGGTAGGATAGATACATTGTGCGACTGATGAAAAAACATTTCTCAAAAAGATGCAGTATCAGTGTATCTCAAAGATAAATATTTATGAAAGGATTTATTAATTTTCACGTTGAGTTTTAATATGATTAACTTTTCCTAGAAAAACTATGGCTGATTATACTGTATTTAGCAAATGACATTTACCTTCACGTTTATTATGAAAAATTATTCCATCATGATAAACAAATAATTTGATTAGACAGGAGTTATTTAAAAGCCAGGAATATTAATACAGTTTTTTTTTTAAATTTCAGGATGTTTGGAATGGTGAAAGAGAGGAAGTGCGAGGCCCAATCAAAGTTATTCATCAATTTGCTGACTTATCAAAAATGTCAACCATTTATGTAGATCCAAAAAATGGTATCGAACGAATGGTAAGTCCTGCAATAATTCAAATTTATACTTTGACCAGTTTTACATGATTAATATTAATGAATACTCAGTCCATCCACCAAATGTCTGTTCAATACAGTTGATAGATAATGAATTATTATCACAGATTGAATAGAAATAATGTTATGATTAGAGAATTGTAATAATTTTAATATTCTATTTGTAGAATTGGAGGTCTTTCTTGATATTTATCCACTCATTGTAACCTAGAAGATCAATGAGAAATTGTATTCTAAGAGTACTTCAACACTTTGAAATTGATAGGCCCCAGATTATTTTTAGATACCTGTTTCATAGAAGTTTAAATGTCCTGAATGCTGAAAAATATAGGCTGTTTATAGATAGTACTGCTTCCACGTGATAAAATGAAAAAATTGTTTGTGGGTTCGGTTTTATCTAGATTTAATAGAATTTAATCTAATTTAAATTTTAGATTTTAATTTAATTTAAGAAACAGTGTCCGAACTTCAAATACTTGGATCACTAGACAATGAATGAATACTAAAATAAATTTATCAGCTAGTATTTTGAATATGAATATTTTTACTTATAAGTAGAGTCTCTCAAAAATTCAAGAGCTTTATAAAAATGAGATATAAACCTTCATGACCTTAACCATTGTGACTAACCTTAGTGACCTTAGGAATATAGTGATTCTACCACTATCATTCGTATCGTATAACTTGTGAGTAGAAGTCGATGTGACTAATGTTTAGAAGCAACGCAACCTTTTTAAAATATCAATCAATTATTACTGAAATTTATTACTAAATTTTCCAATTGTGTTGAATAGGTGGAGGGTTGCCTGCCAGCAATGGGCTACAGCTTTGCGGCGGGGACGACCGATGGTCCAGGCTCTTTCTCCTTCAAACAGGCCACACGCACCACAAATGCTCTCTGGAATGCGTTCAGAAACTTCATCACTGGTCCTAGTTCAAAGCAGGTGCAGTGTCAGAGTCCGAAACCCATCTTATTGGCTACTGGAGAGGTCAGTTGGATTGATTTATTGGCTCACAATATCTAGCGGCAATAAAAAAAGACATGGATACAGATTTATGTAATTAAGAAATCTATATGGACACTAGAACTAATATCAAGATTTTTAAATAATTCAAGTTATATAAATACAGCATATTTTAAAAAACCAAGGTTTATAAGGTTAAAACCAATAGATTATAAGTTTATAGATTAATCTCTATTTATATTGTTAGAAACTTCAAAAAGATGTCATGTTTCATAGAAAATCCAATTATCGATGATCCAAGTTTTCCAAATCACAGACGCCCTAGCAAGTTGACAATCGAGTTGACATCAGAAGTTTTTGTCACGTGTTTGTGCTCACGTGGTCTAAACAAAAGTAAGTTACAACTCTGTGCAAAGTATTTAATTTGAAAAGTTGATTTCATTGTTTAGTGAGAGTTCATTACACAGCAATTGAATTCTGTACTTTTAAATGCAAGATTATATGAGTAATATTATTATAGCTTTCCGCTAACTGTTATGGCATCGAAATGAATAATAATATTTCTTGACTTTATCAGCCAACCGTGGGTCTCAACTTAGTTTGCTTCTTTTCAGTGTAGAAGGTTCTTGGAAAAAAGTGATTTTCTTCTGAAGCAAACTTTGTGGTAGTCTGTCCAAGCAAAGAAGACATTCTGGCAAGGTGGAAAAATGACTCCAGCTCGGCCAATTTTGGGTTTGAAAATTATAAATTTGGTCTCAAATTGTAGATCAGAATGTTTTCTGTAATTTGAGACAAAATTTATTATTTTTGAGCCAGTATTGACAGAGCTGGAGTCATTTCCCATCTTGCCAGAATGTCTTCTTTGCTTGGACAGAATATAAATGTGAGTTTTCTTCCGCATGACTAAGCAATGAGGAGCAGCTTCCTTATTGCCGACCTGAATCCACCAAATCTACTGAACATCAGAATCACCTTCCTCGAATAGTTTATTCTTATCAATGTTCAAAAAGTGACAGAAGTTTCACTTTTGCTCAGTCCGAAAAACAACCGCGGCAAAGTTTTCCGCTTCCACTTTATTTCTCATTTATTTGCCTAATTTCCATCTCCAGTAAGCTTGACGTTGAAAACTCAATTACCATATTCAAAGTCTTGTTCAAACTTTCAAGTAGCTTATCATCGATTTGATGAATTTCCAATCATGGCTTACCCCAACTTTTATTTGTTCTGTAATAATTACATCACAAACATTTTGAACTTGTGTTTTCGATCTCAGTGGTTCGTTTAAAATTTATAATTTTGACAGGAGACTTTAATGTGAATATTTTAGATACTGATAGTGCGACATGCCATGATTTTTTGAACCTACTGAGAAGTTTTAATGTTTACTGTACAAATAAGTTACCTACAAGGGGCAGAGCGTGCTAAGACAATATTGCTACTGACATTGGAGCTGAGTTTTATAAAACATCAATTTTGAGTGAAGGTATATTATCAGACCATGCAGGCTTGTGATTAGAAGTCCTGGTAAAATGTAAACCTGAACCGAACTTAGTCTTAAAAATAGTTACCAAACGTTTATTAATTAATGAAAGATTAAAGGAACTTGAAAATATATTTTTAAATATCAACTGGTCACAGGTGTATGATTGTGTAGACATAGATGCTGCATTTAATGTTTTCATGAACTTGATTATGTATCATTATAATATATGTTGTCCAGTTGTAACTTATACTCGTACAGGTAGGTCTAAAAAGAAAATTTCCAACAAATGGCTCACACAGCAGATTGCAAATAAGAGGTTCTGGCTAGTTGCTCTATATAATATATGGAAGGCTAACAACAATATTAACGACAAAAAAAGGTTTTTAGAATTTAAAAAGTGTACAAGAATGCTATCATTAGTTCTAAGATACAAACCAATGATGATTCTATTATTGCAGCAAAAAACAAATGTAAGAAAGCATGGAGTATCATAAAAGCTGAATCAGCTAATGTAAGTTGTGAGCAGCAAGAACCTCCCATATCTGAAGATGCTTTAAACAAATATTTTGTTAATGTCTCGAAGTCAATCAATGAAAACACTGTGCCTTCAGCAAATCATTTAGATTTATTGAACAAATTTATCATACCTGTGAACAGTAAAAATAATTTTTTTAAATGGAAAAAGGTGGAACCAAAGTTGGCACTTGACATTGTTCATAATTTAAGCTCCTCTAAAGCAACGGATTTTTATGGTCTGAGTAATATAATATTGCTGCCAAAGATTTTATTGTAGGCATATTGCTACCACTAACTTTCCTAATCAATAATGTACTGTTGGGTAGCAAATTTCCAGAATGCCTGAAACTCAGCAAAATCAGTCCAGTTTATAAAAAAGGTGATAGAACACAGCCAAATAGCTATCGACCAATAGCATTAGTACCTATAATAGGAAAAATTATTGAAGCTTGTATGTTTATTCAGTTGTATGAGTATTTCAACTCTAATAACTTACTATATGCACATCAATATGGGTACAAACCAGCTCATTCGACCATAATGGCAGTAGAAACTGTTGTAAACAGAATACTGGAAGCCTTTGAAATTAAGCTTATCGCTGGTGTCTGTCTTATAGATTTACGAAAAGCATTTGATTGCATTTGTCACGCAATTTTAGAAAGTAAATTGCGTTATTATGGCATATTAGGAGACAAACTAAAAGTAATTATGTCCTACTTAGAAAATAGGAGACAAGTTGTAACAGTTGATAACAAGAAGTCAGAAATTCTAAAGGTAGAGGCAGGAGTGCCGCAGGGGTCAATATTGGGACCGTTTTTATTTTTGATTTTTATAAATGATCTATATTGCAGTGTGATACCTAATTGTTTACCTATTTTGTATGCAGATGACACAACCTTAATGTGCTTTGGAAAAAAACAGGAAGATGTAGTTGCTATGTTATCAGAAAGTATTAAATTATCTACAGCCTGGTTCGAATCTAATACCTTATCAATAAAGAATGAAAAAACAGAATATATATATTTTTCACTTGCCAATAATTGTAGTGAAAATAGAGCTGTAAAATTACTAGGCTTATGTATAGATAGTAAGTTGACCTGGAATGCGCAAGTTGAAATGGTATGCAGGAAAGCCTCCAGAGTTGTATATCTATTGAGAAAACTTAAATTTTGTGTAAGCAAACAAGTACTTATAATGACTTACTTCGGACTATTTCACTCTATTATTAGCTACGGAGTCATGCTGTGGGGTAATAGTAGCAATGCAAAAAATATACTTATCCTGCAAAAAAAGGCTATAAGAATAATTGCAGAACTGCAACAGAGAGAATCCTGCGGAGATAGCTTTATTAATTTTGAAATTATGACTGTACCTTCTTTGTACATTTATCATAATTTGATTCGTGTTAAAAAAAATCGAGTCAATTTTAATCAAAATAGCTTTAATCACAATTACAATACTAGATCAAACTCTGTTCTTCTGACTCCTTACATAAGATTATCTAAGACTCATAAAAGCCACATATACGAAAGATGTGTAATATATAATAAACTTCCTCATGAGATAAGAATGTTACCTGTAAAAAGATTCAAACTAGTTATTAATAAATGGCTACAACAAAACCCATTTTACAATGTAAAAGAATTTATGGATTGTGATATTGATATTGTTACCTGACTATTTCTTCTTGTTTTAGAATGCAAATTTTGGACATTAATGTATTGTTTTATCATGACAAAGCCTATTGCATGTTTGTTTAAATGTTTAATGGCTAATAAAGATTTTTATTCTTATTCTTATTCGTAAAATTTTTGTTGTAGGCAACAGTAATAAATTTATTCCATCTAGTAACAAGTTGAATCAAGAGTTGACTGTTACTTTTTAATTATCTATTGTCATTGCGGTTACAGTAATCTTCTATAATATAACATTATTTCGGTTTTCAATTAATCAATTCAAATCTTATTCCATATAATATATTCCCATTACATTTAATTAATAGTTTCCTAGAACGTGGATGTTGTTCGTAGAGACGTAGATTAACCTTATTCTGTAATTTGTAAATTTATTGATATTTGAATTTCATGGCTGAATATCTCTATTTATATTCTCGTTTAAGTTGTAGTGGCAGTAGTTGATAGAGGTAGGGATAGGGTGTCGGTTTGATAGATAGTCCATGGCTCTTGCGTTTGATTCCAGTTGATCGCCGATTTCGAACATAAACCGCTGCGCTGCGCTACTTCCGTCTTTCGGAGGAGACGTTGAACTTGCGTCAATAGAAGTGGTTATCTCTTGCATCATCAATCATCAACCCTCTCATTGCCCTCGCACTAGCTTTGATCTCTTGTGAGCACCACCCTCAGGAAATTTGATTAATTTCTTACAATTTTTTAAATTTGCATTTCAGATGAGCTTTCCATTCGAATGGCAGCCGTCAGTGGTGTCGACACAAGTGGCGTTTATCGGTCAGTTTGTGATAGTGTGCGTGCCGGGCGAGTTCACCACGATGGCGGGCCGCCGACTGAGGAGAACCATGCAGCAAACCATTAACCTGCCCTCCGAGGAACATGTCATCATTGCCGGCCTCTGCAACACATACAGTGACTATGTTACCACGCCCGAAGAATACAATGTGAGTTGATTCCATCTATCTTGAAATAATATTTCTAAAGGGGATGCCCCACCGTGTATTGAGGAAGGATCTTCTTCAATAAATGAATTTTCAATATAATTATACCATTTTTTATTGGTCTGGTTCAAATACGACACTTTACATAGCCCTTATCTAGGCTTCAATGGGTATAAGTTGATGCTGTTTACAATTATGGATATTTCATCATATTTTATTAGATTTTTATATGAAATATCCACTTATAAAATATTATAAAAGAGTTTATAAATGTTAATGAAAGGGTATTTTGGTAAGGGAATAGTAGATGGAAGAATTATTAGACATTGCAGCTCATCAACTGCTGGATAATTATAATAATAATTAATTAGAATCTCAATTTATTGCTATATAAATAGACAAAGGACTTCTGCAACTGCAAATATTGACCAATTTACTAAATAGCAGGCAAGATCTATTGAATGAAACTGATCAAAAAACTGTGCCCGGACCGGGAATCGAACCCGGTACCCCTCGGTTGCCGGCCGAGTGATAGCAGGATCTTGCCTGCTATTCAGTACATTGGTCAATATTTGCAGTTGCAGAAGTCCTTTGTCTATTTATATAGGAATAGAAGAACTGATAAGGGTTCAAACAGATTGAAGGGTTAATATGGTTACCAATTTGATTATGATAATGTGATGCTACTCCGACTCTTTTCCTATTTATCGATCAATTAAATTAATTAAAACAAATAAATTTATCAATTTCTTCCCATCAAAAAGAAAAAACTATAATTTGTTCATTCTATCGTTGACCTGGAATATAGTTGGATATGGATGAAAGTGTATTCAAATAATTAAATAATAGTTCAAAGGAAAGTATAGACTACAAAGAGATGAAACGGCAAAAGTGGAATCTGCCATGATTGTGATGCTAATTGAACTGTTTCCCCTCTTTTTTATACAGATCAATATTCACATTCTACAGTTGGACTCTTTCAATTGAAACCCGTTGTATTCCTGTAAATTTCATATTTCGTTAATTCTTGGAAATTGAACCAATTGTTTGATATGAGAACAAAAATAATAAACTATAAAAACATTTGATCAACTCTTCTGCTGATTAAGAAACTGTGGATTGATAGAAAAAATATCTGAGAAAAAGCTGTCGATATCTATTTCCATGGTTGCCATGAATTTCCAGTTTTCAATTACTTTTTCGCAGTACCGGTACATGCTATTCATAAACAAACAGAAACTGCAATGAAGTGGAAGTTTTGGATGCTCTGAAAACAAGGACTAAATTATCTCTCAAGTCATTTGCTTTCGAACCATTTGAATGGAAACTTTTATTCGCATGAATAGAGAACCAGTGGGACTGCAGTCTTCATCGCCATCGTTTGAGCGCTCTTAATAAGCTGAACTGGAATCAGAAAATCTATTGTCTAATCTCCTATTTTGAGCAGTGTTCTCAGTTCTAATAAGTCCCGGAGCTCTAATCGAGAAAGGGTATTTGTTCTTATCAATCCACAGTTTCTTAACCAGCAGAAGAGTTGATCAAATGTTTCTTTATAATAATTATTTGTTATCATATCAAACAATTGGTTCAATCTCCGAGAATAATTAACGAAAGATGAAAATTTACATGAATACAACGGTTCTCGATTGAAAGAAAGAGTTCGACTGTTGAAACGAAAGCTGTATTTGAATGCTCTATTGATATTGATTATGCAAAAAGGGTACTGGTACCTAGAAATCCATTGAACTTCCTCGGTTGGTGATTTTAGTCTTTGAAATCTCCGATAAGTTTGTTCGTTGTTGCAGAATAACATTTGAGGGTCATTGTTTAGAATATTTAGAGCTTTCCTTCAAAATTTTTTGGCTGAATCATTTTTTGATAAAAAATTATCGGGAAACACTATCCCCAATCAAGAGAGAGAATTTACAGGAAACAACTACTGAGATGTATCTGGATTCTCAGAGTAGCTAATTCTGAATTAGATACTCTGCGAAAATTACAATTTCTTTTATTCCCTAAATAGTTTTTTGTAAATCATTTCACAGCAATAATCAAGACCTAGTGCCATGTTTTATCACAATAAACAATAGGTACTCCTTGTGATTTAGAATCCTACCAAAATGGATGGGACCCCCTTGTTTACAAAAGAATTGTTTACATAAAGAAGAAGCCTAATGGGGAGGGAATGGGAGTAAAGATAGATAAGCCAGCAACTTGAATCGATATGATTACGCAAGCAGGAAAATTTCAGTCATAGAAAAATATTAGAACCTCATCAGATTTTGGTGATTCAGATGTTTTTCTTGACTATAGCTTCTCTGGATTAGAAAGGAATAACGATCAATATGATTTAGAAGGTCATTATAAAAAAAGAGATAGATTCAACAAAAGAAAAATAGACTAGAATCGTACAAAAACTTGTGGTTTGTAGCTTACTTTTTTCTGGAAAAAGTTACAGACTTGAATACTTGTTATTTTAAAGGTAGTTCGTGTTTGTAGCTACTCTCTTGAATATCTCAGAACACTCCAGTTGTAATAATAAGTTATAAAAAACTTGAGTCATTTTTGCCTGGAATTATCATGTTGAAACTTCCCAGATGAAGTCATTCTCATGATGAATTTTGCCATAATCAGTTCTGTATTTTAAACAAGTTTAGAGACTTTCGAGCTTTTTAGAACGTTCGAAGTAAAATTGAAGAAATCTTGAGAATAATGAGTGCTTGTTACAGAAGTCTTCAAGTTTCTCACTACAAATAGCTTTTGTGACAGTCTCTCCAAAGAATTCCAGTGAAAACTGTATTTTTCAACTCATTAGATGATCATGATAATCGTGGAATTCCACTAACAAGAATAAAGTTAGCCCTTATTAATTCATAGTAAGAACAGAGTCTTTAGTTATGTTTTTAATAATGTCCAATGTACTCGTATTATAATTATAACGCATTTTGAGTTCTCCATTAAAATATTAAACCTTTCTAGAAATACTAATACCAGAGTCTGAAAACATTTTATTCGATTCCAAGTCCAATTAATAACTTTCTACTCGACTGTTAAGAGTAGCGTATCGTACGTTACCAAGTTGGTTTGTTGCAGGAAGGGAGTTCTAATTGCACCATTTTGCTGCATTTATTCTCTTATAGTTCATCTATAGATCTATGGAATCAATTATAACGCATTTTGAGTTCTCCATTAAAATATCGAAGCTATGAAATTTTGCGGTTTTCATTCTGGTCAAATTTGTAATCCGCCCACGTTCATTTTGTTGAGCATTTTCTATTATTCAAAAACAGAATATTATCAATATTGAGTTCATATGCAAATGTTTAATTTGATAATTCCAATCATCCAATGACTCTTGCACAAATATTGTTGAATACGTGGTTAGGAATCCTATTGAAGGTCAATTAGCTTTATTGATTCAGATCAGGTCAGAGAGAAGTGCATGCTTTGTAATATCAGTGGGATACACTCTGCCCACACTATGGGGGGAGGCTTAGAATAACTTGAATGGATTAAATTCAATGCTGAGGAGAATGCAGATGTCGGGAGTAATTCAGGTGTACAAATCGTAACATATGATACGACCAATTTGATACCCTTCCTATCCAAGATCTCTTACGTACATCTAAAATTGATATATTAAGAATTAAGGTCCGCTAGCACTGCCACAGGTCTGGGTTCGAATCCCAGTGTCATGGCTGTTTTTCACCTCATCAATCACCTTCGCTCCAATATCCATTACCCACGCACAAGCTAAAATGCTTATGTGGGCATCATCCGCAATTTAAAAAAAAATTAATTAGTTGTTTCCTGACTGGGACAAATATTTTCCTCTGTTTCAATCCATGTTGACGTTTTCTTAATGCTGAAATCTCATTCCCAGCCAACAATAGTCTATTTCAATATTAGAAAACATGAAGTATTCTTTGGCTTATTGAACAGATCAAATTGCAAGGACTCTTCTTGCATGTGGCTGCATCAACCAATGTGCTTGTATCATTTTTGATCCGGGATCAGCAATTCAGAAAAAAGTCACATGATTTTTTCTCTGAGGTGAATTTAGAAGGAAGAAGTTGATCCCGGTTAATGCATTCAGCATTTGTAATCTATCAACTTCTCTGAGTGGCGATTGATACTATAATAAACTCTCTCATCAGAACATCGACTATTCTAATTCTATTCATCTGTTTCAAATTCGAAGATGCCTCCGCACTTGAATCCCGAGTGCCATTCGTTTGTTTTCTTTGTTCATTCTTCAATCGAGAAAGTGCTCCACTCAATCTTGAAAAGGCTTTGACGCTCTACCGAAAACTTTGCTTACGATTCGAGTCTTTCTGTCGACTTTCTTCAATGTCTGACGAAAAGCTGTTTCAAAATTATTTCTTTTTCTCGCTTATCCACCACTTATTTCAAGGCTCTCACTGCAAAGGCAAACTAAATTCTCTCAGAATTTCACCTTGTTCGTAATTTGAGATCGCGCAGTTTGTAATAATGGTAGCATTCATCATTGAAACACCTTTAATCTTGTAGATTAGTTTATAAGCTGTTGAATTAGAGTTTTATAGAAGGAAATTTAGTTCGCTCAGCTCTTCAGTTGTAGAGTTCTGAAATAACAATGTGTAGAAGATGTTTTCCCGTTTTCACTTGAAGTTTTTTTTTTTTTTTGAGGGTGATGCCCACATGGGCTCTTGGGCCTGTGCGTGGGTAATGGGAAGGATGATGATGAGAGATGAATGGACCTACTGCTTTAGGTGGGTTCCGAACCACCGGGAAGCGATTTTTGAGGCTCATGAATTGAATTCTGAGGAACCGGTCACCGTTACTACAGTGGTGGTAGAGGCACGTCGCTTATCTAATCTCACCGATTAGACGCTCTCTACCACTGGGACAAACCGCTTTCCGAAGTAGGCTAACTATCTGCATTAAAAAGTCAATAGCGCCTTTTGATAGTCAGTGGGGCTAAGAATAAATTCTGACAAAATGTAAGATCTAAAGTGAATAGTTCTCCAATTTATAGTTTCTATAATTTGAAAAAATTCCCCAAGAACACGAATCTGATGTCCGTTCAAATTCATATCTCTCTCTCTCTCTCTCTCTCTCTCTCTCTCTATATATATATATATATATATATATATATATATATATATATATATATATATACAGATTATTGTTAACACGATAACTCCCGAAGGGCTTGTCGGAGAGCGACCAAATTTTGCCCCATAATCATTAGTGTTAATATATCGGTCAAGTTCGTTAACCAGCCAAATTGGTCCAAGGGAAGGGGGTGAAATTAGGGGATGAAAATTTTAAAAATCACTAAAAATCGAACAATGACTTGATCGTTTTGAAAATTAATATGTATAATACCCTTATTATGTCCTACAATTTGAGCCATCAACGAAAAAAATCCAATCAAAAATGGCGGAGAAAATGGCGAATAATATGCCGAAAATTGTGTTTTTCATGGGTTTTTCGAAAACGGCACCTTTGAATTCATACCCTGAATAGCTCGTTGTCATATGATTTGAGCCATCATAGAATTGCATTTGAAATGCACTCTTTCCGACCGCCAGCTGCCGGAGCGAATTTTTTGTGTTTATTTTTGAGTTTAAGATATCCGTTCCATCATATTCACATCTTATTAGCGGTTTTTTATTCAGCAGACTGGGAATCCACATAATGTTCTCCTAGCCTTTCAAGAGATTATCTGGACTAACTTTTCATATGAGTTTCTGTTTCTTCACATTGGTTAATACGTTGATTTATTTTGTTTGTAAGTGGTCTGACGTCTGACAATATCTTGTATTTTCATTTAATTATCATTACTAATTTTTTAAAGTTTTTATTGTGTTTTCCGTATTACATTATGTTAATTCATATATTCTAATTTCATATACCTGTAGCACTGAGTTCTGTCAATGTTTTCATTTTGTAAATACATTATTCGATATAATTTTCCTCCATTTTCAGCTGCAGAGGTACGAAGGAGCATCCACTATTTATGGACCTCACACTCTCACCCTCTACATGCATCATTATAAACGAATGGTTGTTTCTTCTCAACTGGTAAGATTTTGCAGTAATAATTTCGAGAATATAGACTAGAAAACTTACTGAACACCAGTTGCTATGCAGCTATTTCCTTCTTTAAAATTGTATGAATTATTCA